>RCUC01051834.1:0-25984 GCA_003697995.1 Taxidea taxus jeffersonii | reverse complement strand
TTTTTTTGGTTTTTGCTTTTGTTTTTGTGGTTTTTTAGATTCCACATATGAGTGAAATAATATGGCATTTGTCTTTCTCTATCTAACTTATTTCACTTAGAATAAAGCCTCTAGGTCCCTCCATGTTGGTGCAAGTGGACAGATCTCATTCTTTTTATGGCTAAATAAAATCTTTTTTAACCATTCATTTAGTGAAAGATGCTTAGATTGCTTCCATATCTTGTCTATTGTAAATGATGCTGTATGGAACATAGGGGTACATATATCTTTTCAAATTAGTGTTTTTGTTTTCTTTGGGGAAGTACGCAGTAGCAGAATTACTGATTGTATGGTAGTTCTATTTTTAACTTTTTGAGGAATCTCCATACTGTTTTCCTTAGTGGCTGGACCAGTTTACATTTCTACCAACATTGTACAAGGGTTCTATTTTCTCCTCATCTTTGCCAACACTTGTTATTTCTTATCTTTTTGATATTAGCATGCTGTCAGATGTGAGAGGATGTCCCATTGTGGTTCTGATTTGCACTTCCCTGATGATGAGTGATGGTGAGCACATTTTCATGTGTCTTTTGGCCATCTGGATGACTTTGCAAAAATGTCTACCCATGTACTCTGTCCATTTTTTAATTGAAATGTTTGTTTTTTTGGTGTTGGGGTATATAAGTTTTTTTAAAATATATTTTGGATATTAACCCCTTAATAGATAGATCATTTACAGATATTTTCACCCACTTAGTAGGTTGCCTTTTTGTTTTGTTGCTGGTTTCCTTTGCAGTGCATAAGCTTTTTATTTTGGTGTATGCCCAATTGTTTTATTTTGTTTTTGTTTCCGTTGTCGGGGAGACAGACCCAAAAAAATACTGCTAAACCTAGGGTCCAAGAATTTACTGCCCATGTCTTCTTCTAGGAATTTGTTTTCAGGTCTCATATCTAGATTTTAATCCATTTGGAGTTTATTTTTGTGCCTGTGTGAAAAAGTGGCAAGTTTCATTCTTTAGCATGTAAGTGTCCTGTGTTCCCAGCGCCATTTATTAAGGGCGCTTCATTGTATTTCCTTGTCTTCTTTGTCATAAATTAATTGGTCATAGAAGCATGGGTTTATTTCTGGGCTCTCTATCCTATTCTGTTGATCTATGTGTCTTTTTTTGTATCAGGACTATACTGTTTTGACTACAATAGCTTTGTAGTTTATCTTGAAATGTGGTGTCTCATTTATTCCTATAACCTCTTGAGAGTATAGTATCATTGTTCCTACTTTGAAAATGGGGAATGGGAGGCACAGAAAAATTCGGAACTTGCTTAGAGACACACAGCCTGAGAAGAAAGTTTTGAAGAACCCGCACTCAACCAGCTCTGCCCTATCCAGCTAGCTCCCTTTGTGTCCCATTTTTGGTAACTCCATGCTCAAGAATTTAAAAAACCTCTATCACTCATTTTGTCAGTGAAGTTCAACAGTACAGGTGGCTCAGTGGCAATTCAGGGTGGGACTCTTCAATGCTAGGTGAAGCAAGGAGTTTATTCGGTTTTCAATTTTTTAATTGTGATTTAATACCCTACAGCACTAAATGAGTACTGATATTATGCGGCCTAGCCCCTGCAGAGTAGGCAAATGGATAGGGTCTGCTTAGCAGGCAGATTTATATGAGAATATGACTGATGGAAAGGCTTTCTGCTGAAAGGAAAAGGATATCTGATTATAAACCTAATTACACCTGTAAGATCCCTTCTGCATACAATATAACATCATCGTGGGTATGATATCCTATCCTATTAATAGTCTTGCTTATTCTCAAGGTTGGGGGGAGGCATATGGCTTATATAAAGCATGTACAGCAAGAGGCAGGAATCTTGGGAGTCAGGTTGGAATTCTGCCCATCACCGAATAAGAGAAGCTTCTGTGAAATTTTTGTTGCCTTGCATATAATAGACTAGTCGGGGTGTTTTTTGTTTGTTTATTTTTTAATTTCTCTATCACCAACTATTTTGAACTTTACTCAAACTCTGAGATCCTGAAAAATAGCTTACCTATGAAAGGCCAGATAAAGACCCTCTAATTTCCCAATCTTTGGCTCATAAAATTAGCAAAACTCTTCTGTCTCCACTAACCAATGGAAACAAAATGCCCATAAATCTGATTTGGTTGAAGTTTAGTTAAACGTCTCTCCTTCCCTGAGACCCCTGAACTTTGGCCCACCCTCAACCTGAATCAGCATACAGCTTCTCTTAATAGGCTCACCTCAGGGTAAAACATTCTTTGATCTACTATCCTGTTACTGCACCCCCGCCCCCAGGCCTTTCCCCTCTTCCTTATGTCCAGTCCTGTTTATTCCTCCTTTAAAAGAGAAGTCCCCTTCTATGGAACTTGGAGAGGCTTCAGGTCTTAACAGTTAGTGTGGACTCCCTATTGCAAGAGTCTCTTTTTCCCCTCTTGAAATAATCCTTTTGAATAGAAGTCTTTCCTTGCTTAAATCTCAGTTGGTGGGTTTGTTTTTGTTCTGACTTTCCTCTTTGTTTTTTATTTCTGGGTTTTTTGTTCTGTTTTATTTTGTTTTCTGATACTTCGGTGCCCTTTAAGGCAGTATTCTGTTCAACTAATGTGAATGATTTTTTAAACCATTGCTCCAAAAGCAGGACAATTATTCCTACATCTGAGGCTGCTGTGCACTGAGACAATGACCCAAGTGAGGCATGCAGAAATCTCCATGGGGCTTTAGTTGCCTTCCTTGGAACAGTTAATTAAAATTGTCCCTCTCAGACTCCAGTGAATTTAATCTGGTTAGCTTAAATTAACATTGGACTAAAAGTAAGAATTTTAAGGAAGAAAACTGTAAAGAAAGGTCACAACAGTTTTAAATTTATGAGCTTGCCTTAGATGTTGGCAGTGTGGTAAAACTGGTTTTATGTAGAGGCTAAGTCAGAATAAGAGATATCCTAATCCTTTGATTTGGTTGTGCCCTGGACCTATATGAAATAAATCAAACCTTATCAAATCTATGGTCTTCAAATGAGGTCTTATAATCTACTCTAGGAAATATTAGTCATATTACATTTTCATTTGGGATTTTTTAGGTTTCTGATGAGAACAGTATGAAATTATAACTGATTTTTAATTCATTTTCAGGAATCAAAATTTTTTTTCTTTTCCTCATGGTAATTGGCCATTATTACTTTATTTAATGATCAGCTCTATTATGAGACACAAAAGAAGGTTAAAATCATAAGAGGACTAATTTGTTCTTTGATATTAGGTAGTTTCAAGATTTTCAAAATTTGAATTAATAAAACTCTTTGGATTGAGGGAATTTAGACCTTGCCTTTCAAAGTCTCAACATTCTGTGCAAATTGTAAAAGCTCCGTCTCTACCCAGGAGAGTTCACTTACCAGGTTTAGAGATTTCAAAAGCAAGACAGGACTCAGAGCTTAGAATTAATGGAGTAAAGCAAGTTTTAAAATCTCTAGTGGGCTGAATTCTCAGTAATAAACACTAGATTTTTAGGTTTAAATAATGTCCATTACTATACAAAATCCATAATCTGGTCAAATTAACTTCGAATGTATGTTATGTAAAACCTGATCTATATCTGCAGCCACTAGCAAAGCAGAAAATCTGCCTGATTTAATACGTCTCCTATAGCATGTGAGCAGAACTGTGGTGGTAATTTGATAAAAAATACAGAAAATCTGACTTATTGGCAATTAGGTGGATTCATGTCAAGTCATGTTATTAAAATCTTCATCTGTTTCTTTTCTAGCTCATAGCTCATATTTGAGGAAACTGAACAACACTTACTTATAAGCTGATCCAGATGGAGTAATACAAAATTATTTGGAATTTGGGTATATATATTCCTACAGTATATTCCTACAGTTCTCTGAAACTCATTAAATCTATCAAACCAGATAAAAATTTTACATATTAAAATATAGAAATAGTAGTATAGTAGGATTTTTGGCACCCTAGGACAAAAAAGAAATAGAATTTTTTCCTAAAATGTAATGCTTCAGATACAATTTTAGAAGAAACAGTAAAAGGAACCAACCTTGTCTAAAAATTAAATTATTATAATACCAATATTATGTTTTAATCTTAAACCTATGGATAAATGACCATTACCAGGCAGAGTGTCTTATGATGGTGAGATTCACCAAATAAGTTATTTTAAAAGTTTCTCTTTTTCATTTCAAAATTTCTGCTTTTATTCATCATATTCTTTACTTCTGATGCAGAATAAGGGGTTAATTCTTTATTTCATTCCCTCTCACTCCCTCAGGCACCTTGTGTGTTTATTAAATCCTACTCTACTGGCTCCTATCCACCTGCCTCTGGGTGTTTTCAAGCCATTAGTTTTCTCTTTTTCCTTCAAGGCCAATCTTTCCCTTCAAAGCCAATTTTTCTTAGGTTATATATACCCATTTACTCACTAGTTATGCCAAACTCTGTCCTTTGAGGTCTGGCTATTTCCCAACCATTAGTGACTCTCAACATATCTACTAATTTCCTTGTTATCAAAACCTTGAGAAAGAAAGAAAGAAAGAAAGAAAAAAAAGAGTAGTTTCTGGTATCCAAAAGCAGTCACAGGTAGGCCTTGCTTACTGCACACTGGTCTGACTCTCACGACTAGACAGTGGTGTTCTTTTGATGGGCATAAACCATCTCTAGGTACATCAACATCAGAAAAAGTTACTCTAAGACCATGATAAGGGGAACAAAAGGTCACTCACTGTACAAGCCTACAAAATACCAGACGTCCCACCCTCTCTCGTATGAGTGACTATTACTTTACCGACAATAACTGTATTCCCACTCCAGTCTGCCATCCTTAAAGATAAGATTTGTTGAAATACCTAATCATAGGGCTGGCTATGTGTGTATTTGAATGACCGGGATCCAGTCAAAGTCCATGTCCCTGACAACGACATTCTGTTTCCGTTCCATGTGGAGAAATCCCCTCGGTAGCCGGAAAGGAGAATTAAACCAACAAGTTTCATAGAAGAGGGTTAGAAATGGAATCAGTGTCATGAGGTCTCCGTTGTGATTCTCATCTCAAGTGTTCCTGAGGTCTCATTTATCTCTGCCTTTGCCAGAGTTTGGACCTTCAGCTGTTCCTTAGGTTCTGAGAATTCATTAGTTTATCTTAGTTTCTTAGTTCCAGCTAGGTTTTTGTCACAGAGAAACTAAATATTCTAAACTGAGAGACACATTCACTTTTCCTCTGCGGGTGCCCATCCCAGTCTTTTGGGGCCAAAATGATAAAAAGAAAATAAATCGTGTTTCTGGCCGGGGAGTCATAGAGGAGGGGTATATTTAAAAGACAGACCCTGCTGACCTTGATCATGATCCATAGTTTTGGCGAGTATCCATTGTTATATGGATATGGATATAAGACCTGTGCTAGATCTTTTTATGGCCCTCCAGACATTTTTTTTTAATTCTGAAAAAACATTCTAAGTGAAAAATGTGTTTTGTTGAGAAGCACCATCCTTAGAGGGATTTTATGGGATAAACACAGCGGGAAAGTAAATGTATATAAACTTTGGGAAGGAAAAGAGAACACCAACATCTAGTTAAATAAATTATGTTCTGATTTGAATTTCCATTTTTTCTAAAAAAAATACATTTAGTATTGAAGGTGTCAGCTCTGCTGTTTTTCAGAGATAATAAACCTGAATCTTAGTAAGTAAAAATAAATGAGCATCACTAACATGTTTTATTTTGTTTCCATATTTCTCCCCCATCTGGAAAAAGATGCTTGTTAGTTCTCACAAGTGACTAAACATAGGGGAAGAGACAGCCATAATTTTCATATGTAGTTCTAGGCAGGTTCTCTCTGTGATGAAAAATAATGTTATTGTTGGAGTAAATTAGTTCTTTGGAAGTCTCATGGTTTCTAGGCAAAGCCCTACCAGAGACTCAGAGACTCAGGGTAAAAAAGACTAGAAGAAAGGATGTTTGATTTCTTGAAGTTAAAATGGTGGTCAATTGGGTGTTAGAAAGACAGAGCAATAACTATGTAAAAGAAACGTAGTGTCTTTTGATATTCCCATGTAACGTGGCCTGCCAAGGAGTCCTGGAAGGCTGCTGTTGATTTCTTGAATTATTCATTCAGGAAATATTTAGGGAGCATCTGTCCTGTGCCAGGGGACCATTCTAGATACTGTATCTGTGGTATCTTTCTTGCACAAGCAATTTGTATTGTCCACAACAGAGGTACAAAAACAGACTTCACATCACGAATGTGAGAGTGGAAGCAAGACCTTTTGGGTTGGGTATGCTCTTGTACCTGAATACCAGCTTTGCAGATGTATTGAGCCCTTATCAAATGGGTGAAGTCACCAGCCTTTTTTCTTCTGTTTATAAGGGAACTGTGTAATTTGTTTTCCAAAGTAGGAATCCTTGGAAAGTGAGAGAAGGTGCTAGTAATAATTGTGCTACGACAACAAGCATAAAGTCAGCTCTTGTTCCTGACTGATTTACCACCTTCTCCTGTGTGCTCGATCTGTTGATCACAACCATTCACCTGGGGTGGTCTGAATCTTTAAACAGCCATCCTTTGTCTCCTGGGAAGCAAGACTTGACTTCGGAAAATAGATTCTGGAGATACAAAGGAGGCTCCAATTTTAACTTCCCCAGTTTGTAAGCTACACAAAACCATCAACAGGGAAACCCTGATATTTTGGTGACTTCATCCCCAGTTCCACAAGAAGGGAGATACTCTCTCTCCAAAATGACCAATCTTTATCAGCTCAAGATATGATAAAAGGACATGTTTGAATTTTTGGTTCTTGGGGGCCTATAAGGTGAGATTGAATTGTGTGAGCGCTTTCTACTGCACACCTACTTGGCAATTTGGCACACTGGGAAATTCCTAGGGCTGCCACCCCAGATGAGTGGGGCAAGAAGACATGATTTATAAAGGCTTTTCATTTCTAATCTTTATGATATAATATGTAATCCTTCATGAAAGTGACACTTTTACTAGACCAGGTAGTAAAACGTAATCATGGTGCTTGACAAATGTTGGTGTAGTAGATAAATGGCTTTGGGTGTGTTGTTGTTATTTATCATTATTTAACCTGATTGTACCCCAGTAGTATTGCTGTTGAGTAAGACACATTATGTATGCTTTAAGAAGCATCCGCTGTGCGATTTAAATCTCATACATATGTGAAAATTGGGGTCGGAAACAGGGCGGGGAGATTTAGGGAGAATTTTGTGGTATCTGGGGGTAATTTTTCAGTAATTACCAACAGTGTTTCATTTGATGAATTAACTTACAGTTCCTTCTGGCCTCATTTGTTCAGGCATCTTTTTGGCCCTTTTCCTCTGAAATTGTGTGCTCCTTGCCACTAGTCTTTGAACCATTTCTAGAATGGTCTGGGAGACCATATCAGTCTCGTCCCTATACCTTGAAGAGCTCATTACATGAAGGTTATAAATTGAATAAAGCAATAAAAATATTTTAGTAATGTGTGTAGGTTGATATGTGCAGGAGGTTAGCAACATTGAAACACAGAGGGTTGCCAAAATGTGATCTATGCCCTTAGAAATTATCTGGCCACACTCTTTTCTTATGGGCATATGTAATTTCAGTTAAAATATTTTCTTCTATGTATTAGAGATTAAGCAAACATCTATGTGATTTAATTGAGGTATGTCTAACAAACATTCCTGAAACATAAATCCTAATCTATCATTTGAGTTTATTTCTATAGACTTGAAAGACTTCCTTCAAGAGTCCCCTATTAAAATGCAAATAAACTCTTAACTGTTTATAATCTCCAAGGCTGAGATTAGCTCCCAAGGGATAGAATTTGAGCTAGAGGGTCAGGGTGTCCCCCCAGTGTTTTTCTCCAGTGTGCCACTCATGGGCCCACGGTAATGCCCATAGGTTTCACAACACTTAACCCATAGCTTTGTGGAAAAAGACTCCACAGTAACCAATAAGTAATATATTCAAGATTATAGAATTTGCAAAATAGCAACCCTAAGCATATTTTATTTCTTTTATGAATCCACAGCTGTTAATTGGGCGATAACAACCATGGATCAAGAGGAGGGAAAAGGGATGCCTGGGGGGCTCAGTGGGTTAAAGCCTCTGCCTTTGGCTCAGGCCCTGATCCCAGGGTCCTGGGATCAAGCCCCACATCGGGCTCTCTGCTCAGCAGGGAGCCTGCTTCCTCCTGCCTCTCTGCCTACTTGTGATCTCTGTCTGTCAAGTAAATAAATAAAATCTTAAAAAAAAAAAGAGGGAAAAGATTTACCTCATTTCAAATTAAGATAATCATCATCAGTTTTTAGAAAACTTATAAGTGAAGGTATCAGTACTACTCTGGAGTTTGTGTTGTGAGTTTTTCATTATATTTAACTTCTTTTAAAGCTTGGTATCAGTACTGAAGATGAGGCTTTGATAGATGGGATGAAGACTTGTTTTGCTGTTGAAAAATGTGTTTACTCCTCGAACACTCAAATTTTTCACGGCAGTGTTAGTAATTTGGAAAAGGCTGGGAGCGCTCCAGTTACGTTTTCGGCTATGAAGGACAGAATGTTTAGCCCCTCTGAACATCAGATTTTCCTGTCTGCCTACAGAATCACAGTTACTACTTTATAATTTAGTTGCCTTATTTAATCAGGAAAATGCTGTTAGGGTTTGAAAATCTCCTCCAGCTTATAGTGAATGCTCTGCAAAGCCAAACTGTTCTGCATATGTTCTGTTGATTCAATGAAACTATTAAAATGAAAAACGAAATGTTCAACCAACAGGTTACAAAGATGTGGAAAGCACTAAGTAGATCATGGTTTAGAAAGAGTTTAAAAATTTTTTTGATGACGTGGAAAATGTACCATGGGTAAGGAGATATACAAAATTAAAATTATGAATCACCCTTTCTACATGAATTAATTTAATTAACATTATGAAATCTTGGGCTTGTTATAGATTAACTGTAATGATGTAAGACTATTCTCACCTAGAGCATTGTCACCAGTGCCATTTAGACATTCTCCTTGTACCTTCATGGTAAAGCTTGACCCTACCACATTTTATAAGCCCACATGTTCATCTTCCATCCAATTGTAATGGATCCAAAATGTGTCACCCCATTAGGAAGCAGAGAATGTCAACCCTGAGCTCCTCTCTTTCTGAGGACAAATTTCTTGGCCCTTCTGGGGAAAAAAAAAATATATATATATACATATATATATATATGTAACTTCAGTGGCTCTACTATTCAGAAGCTGATTATGAAGATGATTCCAAAATTGCTTTCCTGATTCAGCTACAAGATATTCAGTACCTGGTAGAGAACATCTGGGCATTACAGTCAGTGCTCAGTGCCTGGAAGGATCTCAATGATCTGGTCATGGTCAGGTGGGATAAGTCGTTGGAATGGTCCCCCTGGAACTGTGTTCTTCTTACCAAAGATGAAGGTATTGCTCATCTAAAGCTAACAAGTATTGAAGAGGGATATGAACACTTGTTTATTCACAAGATCAAACACAAACATATCCTGGCTAAGAACTATATAACACCCTACATATATATATATAGGGTTATATTTGGAAAGATGTGGAGCTATTATGGACAAATCACCTAATATAGTAAGTAACATTTCAGATCTGTTTATCCATCTAAGATGAAAGCTAAAGTAACATGTAAAACAATCATGTGAAATATACAATAAAACACTTGTTACAGATCATTCCTTCACATTAAATCTCACTATTCTTCTGGCTTTAATACAAAGGTTTTAGTTTTTATTTCACTTGTGAAATTTATGCATGCCTCTCCACTCTTCAATCTGTCTTCTTCTATTTATATATTATCATACCATAGAAAGAGAAGATGCCAAGGATATGCAGAGGCCAAGCCCACCCAGTCTGATATCCTGAAATACAGATAAGAAATAATTCCTGATGATGCACAGAAGAAAGGAATTCTGGTTCTAGGACACAAAGCAGTCTTCTGCCACTTTTCTAGCACTTATTTCTTCTGAGCTTGCTTGAAATATGCAGTATTTATATTTTTACAATGGCATAACAAAACTTTGAAATAAATAGAGAAGCTGCACTGGAGAGATTATTATTTCTGCCTCTTTTCCATATTGGAGTTCTTTGTTAGGGTTGAATTTATCCATCCATCCATCCATCCCCCACCACTTAGCAATGTTTAGAACCTATAAAGTTAGTACTCAAATTTTTGAATGAAAGAATGAATATGAAATATGTGAAGATGAGAATAAGAATGACTGAGACTAGGAATAGTGTCGATGACCGGGCAGAGGGATCAGTAAGTTTGTGACTCTTTATACACGTGCCTTCTCAATGTGAGTTGCTATAAATGGGAAGGTGTTAGTCCCCTTTGCCCTTCCTCCGTCTACTATTTATATTTATAGAAAAATCACATTTGCTTCACTTTTGTTTTTTTCCCCAATATCTGCTGCTTGGAGGTCCAGACTCCTGTTCCAAGAGAAAGTATATTCTCCTGTTTTTAAATTTTTATTTATTTATTTATTTTTCCCCCCAGAAAGACTGTTCTTCCTTTACTTCATCACAATTATCTTTTTTTTTTTTTTTTTTTTTTTACAATTACCTTAACTGTGACCTGAGCGTAGAAGTTTCTCATGCTAATGACCCAGGAGATGTCATGAAAAAAAATATATATATATACATATATATATATAAAATTTCTGAGCAAATCTAGTTTTGCTCAAGTGTTCTCAGTACTCCATTTCCAGCTAAAATCCTCTTATTTTTTTCCATATTCTCTGTATTAGCAAAGGGTCACATTTTGGGTTTTTCTGCTTCTTTTGGGGAGTTTATTGATGAATGCATCACCTTGAATTCCTCAAGTTTAAAACCTCTTGACAACTGTTTTCCTAAGAAAAGGTGTGGCATTTTTAAAAATGTGTTTTTATTCATATTTTATGCTCTTTTAGAAAAAACTTCATTGTGGGAAGATTGACATACAATAAACTACACATACTTAGAGTGTAGAATTAGTTAAATTTTGAAGTATGTATTATAGGAGAGGAAAATTTTTTCTTTACTCATCTGGTTTTGTTTTTTGTTTTTGTTTTTTGGTGTTTTGTTTTGTTTTGGGCTGATATATTAATTAAATTGACATAAGACTAGTAGGAAAAAATCAGATTTAATATTGTATGTAAATGAAGGCATGAAATGGGCAGTTGAGGCTTACATGCCATTCTGAGCTAAGGAGAAGGAGTTGAGGTGGGGGCTTTGATGGAAGGTAGACAATTCACAGGAAGATGAGAAGAGCAGATGCTTGGTAAAGGAATGTTTGTCACGCCGGGGAGAGACGGTGAGACACAGAGGGGAATTTGAACAAACAGACCCTGTAAGCTGCCCCAGCTTGTTGCACTTAGCCTACTCTCTTTTGTGGTTCTCTCTGGTGTAGCTCTTTTCCTGGACCAGGCCCTCTATCTGAATTCTTTGAGGCAGTTCAGGGGGAAGTAAAAAGCTCTTCCTGAGTGTTTTGGGACTTAACTTGTCTTCAGCTCAAAATAACCCACATGCCCAAGTGACACATTTTAGGTAGGCTTATTCTGAATCCCCTTGGTAGTCACAGGTGAAACCATCACTAAAATCAAGAAAATGGACCTCTCTGTCACCCTGGAATTTTGATCTCCAAGCGCATTCTCTTCAGGCCCTTAAAGAAGTGAGTTAAGGAGTGAACTCTGTTGTTTTATGTTGTTGTTGCTGTTTTAGCTATTCTCTGTGTCCTTCCATTCCTGGGGTATTATTATAACTTATAAAAATGATTTTTTATAGTTTAAGATAATTGTATTACTTCTTCTGTACAGCACTGCTGAGGGTTGTTCATGTTTTTTCTTATGGCAGGGACAGCAAGTTGTCCCCAATAGCCATACCTCTGCTTTTCCTTTCTAATAGCTACCCTGAGTTTTAGCTGGACAGGCACAGGTTTTCTCAATTAAAAACCACATTCTCCAGTTTCCTTTGCTGTTAGGTGTGACCAGGTTCTCTCCCCTGGGATGTAAGCAGAAGCAATAGGCTTAATTGTGGGTTGTTCTCTTGAAGGGAAGGAGTTTATGTGTGCTTTCCTTTTAGCCTTTTGATTGGCCAGAATGCATCTCACCTGGTGAGATTCAAACTACAAGTTGACCGTGGTAACATCAAGGGCAGAAGGAATGCTATCAGCTTCGGACTTTTAGTCCAAATTGTTATGTGAGAGAAGAAGA
This sequence comes from Taxidea taxus jeffersonii, assembly GCA_003697995.1. Lineage (NCBI taxonomy): Eukaryota > Metazoa > Chordata > Mammalia > Carnivora > Mustelidae > Taxidea > Taxidea taxus. Next base: position 13,768 of record RCUC01051834.1, on the reverse strand, counting down.
ACTTTCTGTCTTTAAGACAGCGCTGCTTGGGGTTTTCGGTTTCCAAACCCATATTGTAATTAGTATACTTCTGTTTTAGAATTAGGGAGAACTTCGACTCAGAGTGGGTAAGTGAACAAGACTGTGCGTTGTGCCATCTTATTACAATAGTTATTTGTTCTAAAATAAACTCAAGCATAAGAGTGGACTCTTTGAAATCCTTTCCAATGAGTATACTAGAAACTCAGACATTTATTTAGGGAAATGTGTTAGCAAGGTTGGCAACCTGAAATATTTACAGAGCTGCTGCTTTTCAGACTTCAGTGGAGTTCCATGAAAGTCTGTTGCCAAGAATTGTCCTTTGGGCAAATACTTGGCTATGTATGCTAGCCTGATTTATCATATCCAGAACATTAATATTCTTCTTTCTCTAAGTCATTGCTGCTTTACCTTCATTATAACGGCGGTTCCAAACTTCTCTAGAATGGTGACAAGATTTGATTTGATACCATCAGGTAAATAGCCCCAGCATGAGGCTTTGTCAGTGCTTTGCCAGGAAGGACTGAGAATTAAATATGTCATCATCTTATACTTTTTATATGCAGAAAGTCTCGTTTGACATTATCTCAGTGCCACAGCTGCACTGATTTTCCTTGCTACCCTCACACCCCTCAACATTTGGAGCCCCTTTATTATAATGGTAGATATTATGTAATGAAGGTAGTTCTGAAAGGCTGTAACATGCAGACGTTTACCGCTGCCGGATTGAAATATCAGGTTCAGCGGATGAACAGGTTGCCTAGCAACTGATACTGCAAGCTCCAGCGACTGCTCATGCCCACTGAGATTGACAAGGGAGCCATCACAGGCTGCCTGTGCCTTCCTATTTAGCAATTCTGACAGTGAGACCAAAGCCTCTCCCAGATGGGGGTGGGGGGTTGGGGAATTACATATTAACATTCATTGAAGAATGAATATATATATCATATATATATGATATATGTGTATACATATATATATCATACTACTATATATAATATAGTTAGAAACTTTCCTTAGAAAAATCCCTGTATTAGTCGAGAGAGAGAATCTAGAGAAGGAAGTACAAAAAGGAGTATTTGAAAAAGAACAAGATCGGAAATGGACCTACCGCCGACTTTGGCTTTCCATTTCAGATGGAAGGGGTTTATTTTGGCTGAGAGGCATGTGCAATGCATGCATGACTAGGCATGTCCAAGGAGATTTATCTTAGAAGATAACAACCATGAAATGACTTTTGAATATTTGAACAGGTGGAACTACATGTTTCTGTGCACTGTGTTACATGCTGTCATACTTGTTACATGTTGTGCTCGTATTGCCAAGCGGTACCAGTAGTCTGAATTAGCAGGGAAAGTTTTCATTCGCTGAGGACGAGATTTTATTTTTGTTATGGTGCAAATAATGAACTCCTATGAAGTATTCCTTTTCTACGCTGGTTCACAAATTGTATTTATTTCTTGGAGTTTGTGAAATACCTAAAAATGAAACACCATTCGAAATGTACCTCTTTAAAATAAATTCCAGGTCCTATTGTGTGTGGAAGTCTTTTTGTGGAATGTTGAAGCCAGGAATTGAAACCTCTTTTGTTATAAAGGAAAAGAGTTCATTTTAAAATCCCTCATATTTTGGAGGCAAATCATTAATTATAAGGCTTTGGCTCATTTCACATAAAACAAAATTCATATTTTGCTATAAATTTCATCTAGAAATTAGTATTTTTATCCTCATGGATATAAAGCATATAACCGATTTAGCATAGTTAAAAAATACATATACCTCCTGACCCAGCAATTCCACTAGTAGGAGTTAATCTTAGACTAGGCTTCTGATATATGGAAACATGTAGGGTTAAGGACTCTCAGTGCAATGTTGCTTATAAGAGCAAAAACCTGGTAACCTAAATGTCCATTAATAGGATACTAGTGATAACATTATTGTATAGCTATAAAATGGAATACTGGGGAACCATTAAAAAAATTTTTGTAGGAAATATATCTAAGCCATATTGTTATATAGACAAAATTTAAAGAAGATAATATAAAGAAAAACCCAAATGGATAAATGTTATATATGGATATAAGCTTTCATAGCAGTTACTTTTTGATAAAATGTTTAGATTATGCTGGAAGGTAGGGTAAAGAGGGATATTTTGTTGTTACCATAAACCCCTTTGTCTTTAAAAAAGAATCACAAACATATATTTCTCTTATAATAAAAAAATGCTAAAACATATATTTCTTAGTACCAACACTATTAAATAAGTTATTTCTTTTCTGCTTTGCGCAGACATGCAAACTAAAAAGAAAAATTCTATCATTTTAGCCCAGCATCTTCAGAATCATCTTGTCTTTAATAATCCTGTTAGGGAAAATATTATAGATGGTGTCCCTAGGTCTTCCTTGGGTCTTATGTGTGTTTCTAGGGTCTTAACTAAATTAACTCATGAACTTTCTGAATTACAGGCAATTATCTTTTGAATTCATGAGAAGAGTTAGGGGATTAGTAAGTAGCAAATGTAATACTGTTCTTTCTTTCTCTCTTTGGAGCCCCAAAGCCAATAATATAATTATCTTCTATTAAGTCTATTTCATCTTCTAGTAAAATAATGAAACAAATATTAATGAAGTGGAGCTATGGCCTTGTATCATCTCTTACCCAGAGTATTTATGCAAGACTCAATAGAATAAATATCCTATTTGGGAGGAAAGTGTATCTCTGCCTTGGATGATGATGTCTGCCATGTACCCCACTCCCATGGAAACATCTTACACATCTATTAAAGAAAAGTGATGACTAATTTAGTTGCCAGGAAGTTGATGGTTTAAGGGGATAGACAGATTTTACGATGGTTTCCTAAACTTGGACGAAAAGGAGATGGTTCAGATATAATCAATTTTGGTTTTTATTTACAGCAAGTGGATCTGGCTTTTGGTTACTGAAAGTTTCTGAAAGGAAGGTTAAACTCTAGGGGCCCGAAGTAAATATGGTACACACCCTGTAGAGAGGTTAAAGGAAGAATGTGTGAGTTATTTATGAACTTGTATAATAACAGCACTGAATAAGCCTGTTGCCCTTGAGAAGGACTCCATTCAGCCATCTGGTCTCCTATTCAAATGCTCTGTTTTGTTCTGGTTTAGATTTTTTGCCTCAGCTCTCTCAGATTTGATATTTTTAGATATCCTCACCCTAAGGCAAACCCTCTTGACACATTGCCTACCCAAAATGACACCGAGTGTCGCAAGCCAGGAAGCTTATTGAGCTCAGAGTTGAAGTCAGATGAGCCCTTACTCATCTTGGGTTTGTCCTTTCCTCTCTTCCCTCTCCATATGGCTGAACAGTGCAGCTCATCTTAATGACAGCATCAGGAGATGGAAGAAGATATAATGTTTGTGCATGGTTCACTTCATTTCTGTGTTTAAGGTACTAGTGATCTATAGGGCACCTGGGTGGCTCAGGCAGTTAATTGTCTGCCTTCGGCTCAGGTCATAATTCCAGGGATCTGGGATTGAGCCCTGCATCTCCCTTTCACCTTGCTCATGCTCTCTCTCTCTTTCTGTCTCAGATAGATAAATAAAATCTTAAAATAAAAATAAAAGAAAATAAAATAGTAATAATCTAAGGCATATTGGCCTAAGACTCAACCAAATTGTAGAGGCTAAGTTCTGAGGTTCCCTCTGTTATTCTCAGCCTTCATCTCACCCTCTTCCTGAGAAGGTATGTTTTGAAGCCAGACAGATCTGGGTTACAACCTTGAATTTGTGACTGATTGGTTAACCCCTGAGTTTTCTTAGGCTGCATATTGTTAATACGAGGATTCTAGCAACAACACTGTTGGACTATTTTGAGAATTAAATGGGATAATACCTCCTAATATGTCTCAACATAGTGATTGGTAGATATTAGGCATCTGTACTTTCTTCTCCTCCACTGAGTGAAAAAAAAATACACTTTTTTTTTTTCAAAAGGAAGAAAAGCTAGTAAAGCAAGGGTATTTTGTATTAATGATCTTTGAAATATCAGTGTTGGTTATTTTACAAGTTTATAATTGACAATGAGGTTGCCTCTCTGGGACCAGGTTCCTAAATAGCCCACTTTGCTCCCATTTTGTGCATTTCTTGCATTCTTCTCCACTTCAGACAAACCTCCTGACTCCCACTCCTCTGAGCATGGGCAGCCTCCTTCTTTTGTATGCTTTTGTTCATATGTTGTTGTTTTTTTTTAATCAACCTATCAAACTTACTCACTTTAAAAAGGTTTAGGTTAGGTTACCTATTCTATAAAGCCTTTTCCTATCTATAGCCTACATTGACCTCTCCATTTCTTATACTCCTCTGTGTATCACCAGGTCTGTGAATCACCAGGTTTACACACTTCACAGCACTCGTCATAGCACATACCCTCCCCAATGTTCATAACCCAACCACCCTCTCCCTACCCTCCCCCCTCCAGCAACCCTCAGTTTGTTTTGTGACATTAAGAGTCTCTTATGCTTTGTCTCCCTCCCGATCCCATCTTGTTTCATTTTTTCCTTCACTATCCCCCAAACCCCCCACGTTGCCTCTCAACTTCCTCATATCAGGGAGATCATATGATAATTGTCTTTTTCTGATTGACTTATTTCACTCAGCATAATACCCTCTAGTTCTATCCACGTAATCGCAAATGGCAAGATTTCATTTCTTTTGATGGCTGCATAGTATTCCATTGTGTATATATTCCACATCTTCTTTATTCATTCATCTGTGCCATCAGGATATTTTTGTGATCGTTTTAGAGTTTTGTTTTTCGTCTTTATGGTTTAGTTACAACCCCTACCACACTCATAGCCTTTATCTTCTCTTACTCTTTTCCTCCATACACTTACATCCTAGAATAGATATACACATTTCTCTGTTTTGCTTACTTGTTTGTTTGTAGAGGAAAAGAGCAGGACTGAACTTTGCCTCTTCATTCAGGTCTGTTTCTTACAGTACAGCTAGAGTTTCCTTGGTGTAACAGCCTCACTTCTCCCACACAGAGACCACCATAACCAGAAACCACCAGGCTCCTGGCTTATATGTCTGTGTCTATCTAGTCTGCCTGAAAAACTTATTCTTCAAGATTTCTCTGTAGGTGTTTTTTTTTTCAGTCTCCCAGAAAAATTGTCCTCCTGTGTCCTCCCTGTCCCATGGTGTTTTCTTTCTCTCCTGGAATACTTGCCTCATTATAATGTGATGCTTTACATGACTATACATCTTTCTCTTAAAGTATAATTTAGGCCTCTCTTGGGCAGGGGCTTTGTCTTATTCTTTTTATCCCTGGGTCTTGGAACTTAGAGTGTGCTTCATAAGAATGGGGAAAAAATGAGTCTGTCAGGAATCTCTAATTGTGTTACATGTCCAACCCATCTCTCTGAAAGATCCTGAGTGCTAGACTTTCATAACCACCATAGTACCTCCCACATAATGGCACACAGTAGGTGTTCAGTAGACACTTGTTTTTGGTAAGCTATCAGTTCCTACATTCCACCACTGGGTATGCATAGATGGTAATTGATGGTAACTTGTTCGTCTCCACAGGACGGGAGACCAGAGGGCGCTTTTCAACTTTTCAAGAGTTTACACTATTTCTTATGCCTTGGCCCACAAGAACCAGCAGCATTAAGAGGCCTGGCTTTTTTTCTCTGCAATTACATTTTTACTTGGTGGTGTAAAGAAAGCAAGTGCTGGACTGTGGTTCTATATATTTATTTAGCACGAGGATAAAAGTAATACACCTAAATATAAAAAGGTAAAGGGAACCTGGATGGCTCAGGTGGTTGGGAATCTGCCTTCAGCTCAGGTCATGGTCCTGGAGTCCTGGGATCAAGTCCCGTATTGGGCTCCCTGATCGGTGGGGAGTCTGCTTCCCTGTCCCTCCCCTAGCTCATGCACTTTCTCTCTCTCTCTCTCCCTCTTGCTCACTCTCTCTCTCTCTAAGTAACTAAATAAAATGTTTAAATAAATATAAAAAGGTAAAAGCTAATTAGAAATTGCAAACTATTCACATGTCTTTTTAACAATTGCATATAATGTATAATTTTCCAAAAGCAGTCAAAGTTATTATCTAGTTAAAACTCTATGAGAGAGAATAAAAGAATAACCTAACATCTGTTCCCAGTCTTAGGACTAGCTTTGGGCAGTTTTTATATAGGACAGGGGCTTACTGCAACAAACTCACTCCTATTCATATCTTTGTAATATCCAAGTTGCCTTGTGTGAAATCACAAGGTCAACTGATGTCAAATGAATGAATGATTAGTGTAGTTTAAGTATCCCAGGACAATCCTGCCACTGGGGACTACCTTAAAGTAGATTTTCTTGACCATGAAAATATCTGTAGTAACCCAAATGTCATTGCAGAGTGCTTGCTCCCGCACTATCAGCACCTCCTGACTATGAGTAGCTATGACCTTTCTTTCACACATTCTCTACCATAGTAATGGATATTTCTCTCACATAGATTAGAAATTTTATTTGCATGTGAAACATTTCTCTGCCTTGGTCATTATTGCTTTGTAACAAAGAAACAAAAACTCTTTCGTATGAAACTACCATCATTTAATTATGGTCAGAGATTCTGCAGGTCAGGAAATTGGATAGGGCATAGCAATGATGGCATATCTCTGCTCGGTGATGTCTGGAGCCTCAGCTGGGAGGACTCCGAGATTAGAGATTACTCCATGGTTGGCTGATGACTCATCTGGAGGCTCCTTCATTTATACGTCCAGGTTGGGTGACTCCAAGGCTAAAACTAGCAATGAATGTGCTGGCAAAGTGGCCTCTTTTTGTGGCTTTTCTTTCTCACAGCATGGCAGCCTCAGAATGGTCCAACCCATGTGATGGTTCAGGGCTCTAAGTGCAAGTATCCTAGCAAACAGGCCAAAACTTACATTACTTTTTATGGCCCTGCCTCAGATGTCGCATTGTATCACCCACACTGTATATACTATTGGTTGAAGCAGGCACAAGTCTTCACAGAGTCCAAGGGTAGGGACACAGATTCTACCTCTCAATCAGAGGAATATCAAAGAATTTTGAGACTATGTTTTAAAATCACATTATTATTTAGAGAAATATATCAATACATCACGTTGACCTTAGAAATTCTCTGAACATAAATATCCCTAACTAGACGTAAAGGCATAACTATTGAGCATGTGCCCTTTCCAGCTCTATATAAAAACCTGCTGTGCATCATTCTACTTAACAATTGTATTTTCAAGTTATCTTATGAAAAGCAAACCTTAGAGTAGGTAAAGTAGATTGGAATTCAGAGGCTATTTGATTTAACTTCCCACGTAATATAGTGGCAATCTATATTACCTTGCCCATACTCAACTAGATTCCCCTTTGGTACTTCCACCATAGGGAGTTTACTTGTTCATGAGGAGAGCTATTTGCTCACAACTTTAAATACTATTATTGTTATTTTTCATTATACTGAGTCAAAAGATGCTTCTTCTGTGCTCCTAATTTTTCTTATTACAACAATGCAAAACAAATATAATCCTTTTTTGTGTGACTGGCTCCTTTTAAACAACTGAAGAAAGCTAATGTATGTCTTAAGAATTTTCTTTTTTCTAGGCTAACTATCTTTAAACTTTAAGTCAAATATCTAAATGTCAGGACCTATAGGTTCCTAACTATCTTTCTCTGAGTCCTTTCAGGTTTGTCTATGTTCTTTTTTAAAATGTAGTTCTGGGATGCTGAGCGGCTCAATCGTTAAGCGTCTACCTTCGGCTCAGGTCATGATCCCAGAGTCCTGGGATCAAGTCTCATATCCGGCTTCCTACTCAGCAGGAAGCCTGCTTCTCCCTCTCCCTCTCTCCCTGCTTGTGTTCCCTCTCTCACTGTCTCTCTCTGTCAAATAAATAAATGAATAATCTTTAAAAAAATGTAGTTTGAAAGGTAAATTCAGCATTCCATACTTGAGTTGGTTAGTGAACAATAAGCTACAGCTAAAAATCACCTCCTTTGATCTGGACATTATATTCCTATTAATATAACCCAATATTGCATTTGCTATTTAAATTAGTCATATCTTGAAACTGTCATAGCATTGCTCATGCTAAACAGCCTTGCCTGATGATTAACTGTGAAGGCTCAGAGTCAGATGTCTTGGTTTCAAATCTTAGTCCATCATTTCTACCTATATGCCTTAAACTAAACACTGTCCCTCAGTTTCCTCATCTGTGAAATGAGGGTGAGTATTGTCGTGAGCATAAAAAAAGGACACTGTAGGGGCGCCTGGGTGGCTCAGTGGGTTAATGCCTCTGCTTTCAGCTCGGGTCATGATCCCAGGATCCTGGGATCGAGCCCCACATCAGACTCTCTGCTCGGCGGGGAGCCTGCTTCCTCCTCTCTCTCTCTACCTGAGTCTCTGCCTACTTGTGATCTCTGTATGTCAAATAAATAAATAAAGGACACTGTAAAGTATTACTGTACTTGGAACAAAATCTATAGTCAGTAAATATTAACTATTACTATTAACTATTAACTGTTTTTTTCAAGTAGACCCAATTTACATGAATCACTATTCAATCAGCCTCCTCTCTTCCTATAACACTGGTTCTTATGCAGTGTTTTGAACATGAAGTGCATACCTTCAGGTTATCCCTGTATATTTCATTGGCTTACCTTGGAAATCACCTACTTCTATATATTTTATTCACATTCTGTATTTACACAGAATATTTTATTCACATTCTGTGTTTTAAACATTTCCCCTGTATTACATCATCTGCTGAATTGTTGATGTGCCTTCTCTCTCTTATCAAAGCCACTAATAAAATATTGAACATGAAGAACAAAGTCCAAAGAACCAAGCCAATGGAAACCCTTTCTCTAGGGTTCCATACTTCCATATTCCCTGCCCCCACACTACTTCTCACATTCTGAGTGATAATCCTGGAGTGTTCAGCCCAACTGCTAATACTCTCACCACGTGACCTGACCTCAGACCTGTATTATTTCTTCCAGTCTTGACTCTGCTGGGCTCTGAACAGTCCTGGTACATTGCAGGCACTCAAAAAAAAAACCAAGCCAGCATTGCAATCAAATTGTTATGGAAACTCAAAGGAGACAACTATCAATTTGGCCTTCAGGAATCAGGACGGACTTATCAGAGTGGTTGTGTTTGAGCTGGGTTTGAGAATCAGTAGCATCATAATTGGTGTTAATGGTGTTTATGAAAACAATAATACAGTAATTCCAGGCCCAGAGGAAAAGCCTTGTGATATGGCTCTGAGAAGGCAAATGTTTGTTGTTTATATTTAGAAAACTTGGCCTTTGGTGATTCCAGTGTAGGAGTGTGTGTGTGTGTGTGTGTGTGTGTGTGTTTGTGAAGAGAGGGAGGAAGAAGAGAAGTAGGAAGTGAGGGGGTAGGAGATAAGGCAGCTGGAAAAGGAAAACTCAATTCTTAAGGGCCTTGAAAGCTTTATTAAAAAGCTGGCCTTCATCCGGTCTACAGATTGGAACCATAGAAGGTTTTCTACAGTATGGCTGTGAAATAATTAGATTTTTGTTTTAGAAAGATAACTGCAGACAGGAATGGATAGGAGACTGAACTAGGGCAGCAGCAGAGGGGAAGGAGATAATGGAATTGACTGATAAGAGAGAATTTTGGAGGTGGTATCAATAGGACTTGATGGAAAGGAGGAAAGGTACATGGACAGAGAGGGATGCTGGTGACTCTGAGGCATGTAGCTTGATTAGATGGGATGGATGACAGTGGGGAGACCCCTGACTAAGGTAGAGGACAGTGCTGGGGAAGACAAAGTCTTCAATCCTGTCTTCAGGAAGACAAATCTTCAATCCTGTTCCCGTGGAAGTTTGTTAAACCGAAGCATAGTAGGCAGATAGAAATGCAGTTAGGAGTTCAGAATGGGGAAGGTATAATCTGTCAATGGATTTTATTGTTACCAGCATGGACCTGAATGAATCTTGTAAAGGCAGTGTTCTGTGCTGTTTACCTGGGTTGCTCACTCTTGACAGCAGAATCTTAATGGCCGTTATCAGGTGGGGACTACCTTACCAAATGTCTTCACCTACAACAACACCCATGGGGGGAGGAGGTCTTTCTTCAGGATTTTAGGAAGATAATAGAACAATGAGTTGAAAATAAGAGAATCTACCTAAAGAATTAGAAGCAAATACAGTTAAGTTCAACTGAATGATGGGAAATCTCTAAGTAGTGGCACTCAGTCACATCCAAGTCTGGACCTTTTACAGCATGAAACTGGTGAAAATGTTTAGTCAGAAGTGGTGAAGATTATTTTCTTCCAGGTTCTCCTGGTCTTATTCTATATCCCATGATGACCAGAAAGTGATGCTCATAAATTTACTGTAATGCTCACATCTCACTTTTAGAGCACAACCAATACTATGGTATTCAGAGTTTCCTTATTTCATGCTTTATCCTAAATAGGTGCTCTCAGTTATTAATCCTGGAATTTCTTCTTTTCCCATATGACTGGTCTGTTTCCCCCACCTTCAACCTGACTATCTTTTCTTTATTTTGCCCTCATGTGCCCTGTATTCCATTCCAAGGGGAGGAAGAAGAGGAGCTGAGGAATATTACGTAAAGAATTAAAAAAGCATTCCCTCCTTCTTTTCACGGGCAGATTAACTTCCTGACTGTGTCCAAATTAGAAACAGTTCCCCCCACTGGCCTGATATTTACACACTGTAATGCTTCCTGTATAATTGTATTAACATGTTTCACAATTTCTTCTACTTTGGGGGTTTCACTGTCTGGTTGGCTCCCCCTGAACAGTGGTACTTAAAGCCATGAATGTATGTGAGCTATCCCAGTAAGACAGATGTGGAGTCAGCAGACCTGATGATGGTCTCCTGGTAAACAACAATACATAAGGAAGAAAAGAACTGGCAGATGAGAATAAGAAGGAAATTTTACTCTGGTAGTTGGGGATCATCAATTCTACTCCCTTTTTCCTAAAATGCTCATAAGCCATCCATTTAGTAATTTATTCTAAACCTCTGCCTGAGATGGATATTAAGCTCACTGATCTATAGTTTTTGGAATTCCTGGGATGTTTGCCCATCTCACCCCTGGCACATTTCCCAGGCTCTGTTATCCCTCGGTGAATACAGGACGAGGCTCTGAGTTCACTGCTGCTTTTTCTTCAGCATTCCTACATACCATTCATCTGTTCCCTGAGGCTCATGTCCATTCAAAGGGCTGAGTGCTCTATCACTGTCTCCTTGTGCCTCTTCTGAAATTTAAATTCCGATTTTTTACTAATCTTAGAAGTGATCTCAACTCTACTTTATGAAATAGGAAATGTTACAGGAAAATAAGTTCAAAACCTAGAAAACAAATTAAAAAGGATATATAACACAAAAGTTCTTTGATCTGCCTATATTACATTTCACACTCCAAAGCTGATTAATTTTACAGAGAATGGAATCTTTCTTTGAATCTATTTAATGTTCTGAAAGAACATTATTCTGTTAAACTCCTAATTTCTGTTACCTATCCTCACCCTTAAAGTCTCACATGGATTTTTACCTCTCTCGGATCATCACTTAAAGCTGTTTAGGACCAGGTCCTGTTGCATATACCAGATACTCATCAAAATAATGCTTACTCTGTTGAGACATTCCTATTTCTCACAAGTGAAAGTATGTCTCATGGCAGCCCAGGACTCCAGTTTTGGTCAAGAGTCAGTGGGACCCATCTACTTTCTCTCTTGCTGCCCATTTGTGCTTTCACCATCCAGGATGGCTGTCAGTACCAGCCTTCGCATTGGCATTACAGCCAACAAGATGGAGTAAGAAGTGCGATCTTTCCTTTTAGAGGGATTTTTTAGATGTCCAATGCAACAGAGCCCATGGCCACACACAGCTGCGAGAGAGGCTGGGAAATGTAGTTCTCTAACAGGATAACATGGTGACTGATTAAATATCTAAGCTAAGAGAAGAATGGCTTCCTGGCAGGCAACCAGCTTCTTTGCCATATTGTCTTTCCTGAATTCATATTCTACTTATCAGAGATATAATTTGTTTAGGATTGATTGGAAACAGCCTTGTTCTCTGAACTTGAATGTAATTTTTTTCCATTCTTACACTTCTTTCCATTAACTTCCCAACTTCATAATTGCTTCTTATCTCACCACAAGATGTTCTTAGATAGGTCAGTCTCTGCTCTCCTCAGCACAGTTCATTCAGTCTTTTATAGGAGTCAGGGACATTGGAGGTGAGGGAGAGTCTCCTGATCTTTATATTAACTTGTTAAGATTTATGATCTCTGAGATGAAGTAATTCCTGTTTGGATTGGTAAACACTGGAGAACAAGTCATGAGAGAAGAGCAACTTTAAAACTCACACCTGTAGGTTCTACTGTGTCTCCTGTGCCCTCCCATTTTTTCATGGAAAAATATTCTTCAAATAAAATTGCTCTATGAGAAAAATGAAGGGGGGGATCAGATATGAACTATGTGAGACTATGGACTCCAGATATCAAACTGAGGGTTTTAGAGGGGAGGGGAGTGGGGGATTGGGTGAGCCTGGTGATTGGTATTAAGGAGGGCACCTATTGCATGGAGCATTGGGTGTTATATGCAAATAATGAATCATGGAACACTACATCAAAAACTAATAATGTACTTTCTGGTGACATAACACAATAAAAAATATTATTTTAAAAAAATTGCTATATATGATGTCCCTGCCCAGGATCCCACTATTTCTTCCTTCCTTGGCTATTTTTCCTCTGACGGTACTAGGGTTCTCCTTCCTCTACCCTTTATTATGATGTTCAACATCACAGTTACCAGGTTGTATCTCCTGACTCTACTCTCTCGGAGGTGACGTCTACTCTATAAGTTCGATTGACACCTAATGGCAGACTGTCCACGTATGTATTTCTCCAGTGCAAGTTTTTCCTCTCAGCTGTAGACTGATTGCTCATCCCCCTACCGAACTTCTGTTGAATTTCCCAAAACCACCTCAAATTTAACAAGCCCCAAATTAAATTCATGTGCCTCTTTCCTCTCTCCACCCTAAGATTTTCTTCGGGTATTACCTATTCAGGGATTGTCACTAACATCCATCTGGTTGTAGAATCTGGACATCAGTAGCCATTTTTGATACCTTTCTTTTCCTCCTTCCACTTACTCAACACAATCTATGTTCTGCTTACTTTACCATCTAACACTTAAATCCAATTGCTTCTCTTCGTCTTTTGAGCCACCATCTTATCTCAGATGACTGTCACCTTACACCCACTTTGCCACATCCTGATTTGTCCTTCTCAACTACCCCCACCAAGCCCATTCTCTAGTACTGTCCAGAGTAATGTTTTCAAAAGGCAGATCAGAATACATCACTCTCTTGTTTAAAATACTTCAAAGTTCTTCCTTTTTTTCCTTTGGCTAAAGAGTTCCATAAGATAATCTACAGTGCTCCATTTGGTGTTGCCATTGGTAAGTCTCAACTTTTTGTGTATTCTTTAGCACATGGCTATTTGGAACTTCATTCTCTGTCTTATCCTTTCACCACAAGGACTTTGCATATGCTGGTCTCCTAATCTACTGCTTTTCACCCATGTAACATGAAACACCTCCTCATCACATTCATTGATGCTCAATTATTATTATTTATGGATGTGCTCATGAGGTTTGCAACTAGGTCAGATCCTCCCTTTATGTGCTCTCATGGTACTGTGTACTAGCACTTCTCTTCCTTGGAACACTTTTTTTTTTTTT
>RCUC01051829.1:0-13839 GCA_003697995.1 Taxidea taxus jeffersonii | reverse complement strand
AAAAAAAAACAGGAGGGGGTTTTTGTTTTTGTTTATTTGTTTTTAAATATTTTATTTTATTTATTTGAGAGAGTGGGCACAAGAAAGAGAAGAGAGCACAAGCAGGGAGGTGGGGAGAGGGGGTAGAGGGAGCAGCAGAAGCAGACTCCCTGCTGAGCAGGGAGCCCAACTCAGGGCTCAGTCCCAGGACCCCAAGATCATGACCCGAGCCTAAGGCAGACACCCAACTGACTGAGCCACCTAGGCGCCCTGGGAGGAGGGTTTTTAAACTAGAAAGTGGCTGAGTTATGTAAACCTAACTTAAGAAACGATGGGATTTGCTCTCACCTAAAAGCAACTAGATTATGTTTCCAAATAGAGGAAAAATGGAGGCTCAAGGGTAGAGATTAAGGATACAGAGAATTCTTAAAGTTCACATCTATAACATACCTTTTTAAAAAAACTGTTACAATGGGAAACCAGGAAAGAATGGTAGCCTCAGTGGTTTTTGCCCCGGGAATAGGTTCTAGCTGCCAGATGAGGTCCCAGAGCTATAGCCACAGCCGTGTACACGAGATAGTCTCTTTCCACAGTTGGAAAAACAGAGCTCAGAGAGGCTAAGTTAGCCAAGGCTTCCCAGCAGAGCCAGGAATTGAAGGCATCTGGCCCTCAACCTGTGTTCTTTTCCTCTGTTGCACACCACTCTCACACAGCAAGAAGATCACCATTCACTCAGTTCTCATGGGACCCCTGTCCCACAGCAGGGGAGGTCAAGAATCTGAGAAGGACACAGTAACTCTGGCATCAGCTTGGCCAGCTGGTCCTGCCACTGGGCGGCTGTAAGTCTAAGTTGACACTAGAGAAAAGTCTCAAACCTCGATCTTACTGGTATTCCAGTAATCTGTTTTGTAATTTGAAATTACATATATTAACATCTGCTTTAACTTTAAAAATAACAGATTTTGAAGAGAGGAGTTCCCAAGAGGAAGAGGGATTCCCCCAACATACTCATTTCTCTGGCATAAGCAGGGGTTCTAGAGTTTTGGATGTGCCATAAACCTCTACTTGTAATAGTTTGCATCCAAGTATGGATCCAAGATGGCTTGTGGGATGCTCCCCTTTATCAGCAAAGAAGAAACAGAGGTCAGTTTAGGCTGCTACAGAATAAATCCCATGCTGGGGATAGCTGTGACTGCTTGCTTTCACATTCCCTTCTAGGAAAATCTACCTTGACTTTAGGAGGATTGAACATAGTGAGAAAAGAAAGAGGTGGAACAGCCCAAATTAGAATCTGCAACTGGCTAGAATCCTTTCTGCTGCTGCTGGAAATCTATAGCAAGGGTTCTAAAGGGGTGGATTTCTGGGCTTCTGCCCAGATGCAGGGGGTGCTGGAGTTGAGGAACAGAGTGGAAGCTCTGTGCCAGGAAAAAAATCTGGAGCACATAAAGTAGACTAGACTGAGCAAGGAGAAAGTTTGCAATTGTGGCCAACAAAGAAAAATGGCTAAGATTTCTAGGGCAATGAAACAAAGGGGTTGGATACTATGTAATCAGAAGCTATAGTGTATATAGCATATAGCATAGTTAAGGATGGAAAATACACTGCCAGAATATAGGAATTACTTATAGGCATTAGAAGGACTAAGAGGGCCTCTTGTACTATTTCCCTATCATTCTCATTAGCTAACATTTATCTCTGCTTACCATGTGCCAAGCACTTGGGTATGGGCTCCCTTCCCCTAGTCCTGTTTAGTCTTTTCCCCAACCTTGTGGTGGGCACTGTCATTAGTAAGAGGTGAATTGCTTTTCGTGAAGTCACATAAGTAAGTCAGGACAGAGCTGAAATCTGGAGCAAGGTAGCTCTCAAGGTAAAGCCTGTGTTCATTGCTGCCTTCTGCTGCCTCCTGCTGCCCCCTGGTGGTTTACATTTAGCATGATGCTTAGTATGATGAAAGTGAAAGAACACAGCAGAGAAAGCACAGAATTGGGGATCAGAAAATAGGACTCATCCCCGATCCTTATCAGCACTGTGACCTGAGAGATTCACAGAACCTCTCTCTGTTTCCTCATCTGTAAAATGAGACTCTTATGAGGGTGAATTGAGACTGTATATGAGAACATGGCTCAAATACACTACCACTTCGTGACAATGACTGTCTATTCAAACAATACTCATCAAGTACCTGCTCTGGGCCGGAACTGTGCCCAGAAGAATACAATAGGGCACAAAGCAGACAAGGTCTGTGTGCTCGTAGAGCTCAGATTCTGGTAGAAGGATGGATCGGGTTGCCACAGTAATTAATACACAAAGCAGTAGTGGTGTCTATGACCTAATCTGGGAGATCAGGGCTGTAAGCTCTGAGATCAAAGGAGGAGGTCAAGGAACAAATTGCCAACATTGGGGTGGGGCAGTGTGGCTGCATGCAAAAATCACCCCAGAGGGGAGGGGACACAGTAGTCTATAGAGTGGAAGGAGTTGAGGTTGGCTAATAGAGCCTGAGGCTACGAAGTTGGTAGACAGACCACATCGTCCAGAGTGTAACCAGTGATGGAGATCCTGGTTCTTATCTAAAAGTGAAAGGAAAGGGAAACCTGGGTGGCTCAGTGGGTTAAAGCCTCTGCCTTCAGCTCAAGTCATGATCCCAGGGTCCTGGGATCGAGCTCCGCATCGGGCTCTCCGCTCAGCAGGAAGCCTGCTTCCTCCTCTCTCTCTGCCTGCCTCTCTGCCTACTTGTGATCTCTCTGTGTCAAATAAATAAACAAAATCTTTTTTTAAAAAAAGTGAAAAGAAGTCTCCACATAGTGATCTGAGAAGACTCATATTTCGAGAACAGGCGTACAGGGAGACTGACCAGGAGGCTGTGGAAGTAGTCTAGATGGGAGAGGCTGGTAGTGGCTGCGACCAACATGGTGGGTGTGGGGACAGAAGTCTATGGATGACTGGAGAGATGTTTAGGATGAAAGTTGAGTAGGGAGTGGTGAGTTGGAATATGGGTAGTGGACCTGGGTGGCTTAGTTGGTTAAGCATCCAACTCTTGATTTTGGTTCAGGTCATGCTCTCAGGGTCGTGAGATTGAGTCCTCCATCAGGCTCTGCGCTGAGTGCAGCTTAAGCTGGGAATGTGCTTAAGATTCTCTCTCTCGCTCTCCCTCTGCCTCTCCTTTCTGCCCCTCTAAAAAAAAAGGAATGGGGTCAAGAAAAGGTAGCTATCAGGGCTGAGGTCTCGGTCTCTGGCTGGGGAGCCAGGTGAATGGGGGTACCATTCACTGAAGTAGAAATGAAGAGACAAGTGGTCTTCACAAAGGTTCATGAATTGGACTGTCAGACACGGAGAGTCTGAGGTGGCTCTGAGATGTCGGGCAAAGATGTCAAGTAGGCTAAACAGAACCAGCACTCTTAAAACCATGGGCACTGTGGACATGAGATGCCTTTGGGTCACAGAGTCCAGCCTCTTAACTCAGAGATGTATCTGAAGACAGGATGTGTATTCTTAGAATTGGCTTTCTATTTTCTTTGGCTTCTGGTCTTGGGAAAGAACAGGTCACTCACTGCAAATGGCAAACACAAATTCAAATGACATGAAAATTAAGTGTGTGTATGTATTTATATATATATATATATATATATATACATATATATGTGTGTGTATATATATATCCTCATGCAAGGCTTTAGGCAGTTGGCAAAAATGAAACTTTAAAATAGACATGAGGGCCTAATGGAGATGATGTCCATTTCCACACAGTCCCAGCTATGGGGGGGCCTGCTGGGGGTGACTCTGTGATCTCACCGGGAGACCCTGCATGGGAAGGAACATACAGCACTGCAGAACCAAGGCAGAAATGTGCTTCTAAGGAAAGATTGAATAAGTGGCCCTTCTCAAATTTTCAGACATGTGGAAAAATGTCTTCTGATTTGAATAAAAATTATGTCCGTGTAAAGAATACTTCTCATTCTGGGGCTCTCAGCTTTGCACTGCTGTGTCATCAGCCCTGCTGTCTTCGCCCCCTCTTGCAGGGGTCAGAAGCAGTGTGGCTCCTGTGGGTTTCGAGCCCCTCAGAAGGCAATTGTGTGGGAACAGAGTGGGACAGCAGCCGTGGGCATGGCCTATGCTGAAGGAGGACTTGCTTCCCAATCTGCTAGAAGAGGAGACCTAACACCCAGCAGATCAGCATTTACAGTTCCCTCAGCTTAACACTATCTTGGAAATCATCTACAGGCCACGTGCAGAGAGGAAGCATTTGTCTTTAATTTCTAACTGTCCACTCTGTCTCAGTAATAGGGAAACTTACTGGTGCGGAACATAAAACTAGTTCAGGGACACCCACTTTGGGGCCCATTTAAAATAAGATGACCTATATTGTATATAATTAAACCTCAAGTATGGGTTGCATTTTGAAAAATGTTTTTGAGCTAAGGAATATTTTTCAGTGCACCACAGCAAAATTCCCACAGAAGGAGAAAAAAATTATCTGTGTGTATTTATAAAACATCTCTTTGCATGAATATATTTTGTGAGAGGAAAACAGCAAGGGAAATGTGACAGCCAAAAGAATAATCATCTCTTCTACTAGAAGAGACTTTTTTTTTTTAATAAAACAAAGTAATGATGGGTCCCATTTACTTATCCAAGCCCAGGGGAAATCTTATGTTCATCAGACTCCTGATATTATCTGACCTTCCTGATATAACCATGACTTACATACGCACTCAGTAAAAGCACCATATTTTTGTAATCCAAGTTCTTCTTGAGATGCAGAACTTTGCGTGTGCATTCACACCCTGGAGACTGTTCCAGTCCAGAGAGAGGGAATCCAAAGAGTGAACGAGAAGAGCTCAGCCCAAGCTGTATTCTGAATTCTGATGTCCATTACGAGTCTGTGTTCCTTGAGAGCTGCAGCATAAAAATCAAGGCCTCTGCTATTTGTGATTGCTGAGCATCATGTTCTCTATGGATTTTCCCTTATCTCAGTCCTGGTAACAGCTTGGGTACATAAGGCCTGTCCAGCCGCAGCTGCTGACATCACTCCAGGGTCACATCCTGCAGAGAGCCAATGCCTCCACGAGACACAGCCTCCTCTGCTCAGTTTGCAAACCCGTCAAACATGGCAGCCTCAGGCTTGGACATCAGCCAACAGTGCTCCTGGCCCTGCTCCTATGACCAGCCTGTCTTCATTGAAGCCATCTAACCTTATTTATATCCAGCTGAAAACAGATTCCAATTCCTGCTTAGGTCGTCTAGTGGCCTAAAAGCATTTAGCTGTAGTTTTTAAAATACGATTGGGGGGCACGGGGAACCACTGTATCAGTTTGTAACACCTGTTGTGGGACCGGATTTTAATCCCAACCTGTTAGATTCATCCATTCCTTACTTTCTTCTTCTGTGTCAAAGGTGTGCCAGACATGGTGTTGGGGCCGCAGTGTCCAGCAGGGAACAAGACCACACTAGCTTCCAGAGTACAGTTTATCAAGATGAGATAAAGTCTTAGGAGCCCCATAAGGCAGGCTGAAAATAAAGTCAACATTTTTCAAGAAACACAAGGTCTTTCTATCAGAATGCTTTCCCAACACATGTTCTTTTATGGTCCAACCAGAAGATCATTTCTGGTTTCAGTGTCCCTCTGGCCCCTAGAGTAAGTCTTTGGGCCTGACCCTGTCCTCTGAGGAATGATGGTGGGACAGCCCTGGGTGCTGGATGTGCCACACTCACAGATGACTAAGTTGTCCTGATCTAGTTGCCCAAATTCCCAGGTAGAGAATGGACAGTAGGTAGAGATGTCAGGGATAACCGAGAAGGATTCAGTTGCTTCCTTCTACAGGACTTTTCTTACTTGTCTTCCTCTACCTTTCAGAAAAGGGGGGATAGAGAGTTCCTTCAGCTCTCTACCCCATCACAGCCAAACTTGGCAGTGAGTCCCAGTATCCCCCGTACTCAAGTCTTCAGGGCTGGTTGCCTATTGCCGGCCATTGCTGGAGTCCTCCCTTTACTGGTCTGTCCATTCACACCATCTTGGAGACAGATGGGCTACAAGACAGAGCTGCTGCATGCCAGAGCCGTCAGTGTTAGGATCACCAACCACATCTCATCCAGACATGAACCAAAGTGAGGCATTTCTTGGTTTGCCAGAAGAGAAGAAAGACTCCCACCAGTTCAGAGAAAATCATAGTTATTTTAGCTTTTGGATCAAATCCTTCCCAGCACTTTTCCACACTGGGAAAGGTAGACTTGGTCTCAAACAGGGCACCCCACTTCACTACATAGAGCATATTTCAAAAGAAGCCTGTTATTGCAAGGGACCCTCACTGATTGTGAGAAGGATGAAAGAATTACCTGCTTAGAATGCTTTTAATAAGCGAGTGGGTAGAATGAACAAATGAGAGAACACACCAAAGTGTAAGACCCTCACCAGGTAAAGCTTTCCTTTTGTGGGAAAAAAAAACCAAAACACCACTTGTTCTGCTACTTGTGAAAATGGTAAGGACAATTTTATTCAGGACTTCCATGACAGATGTCATGACTATCACTACAGAGGAAAGAGACTGGAATGACTCCAAATACAACAAAGATAGTTTGGGATTTACAGTCTAGGAGCAGAGTGAGGGAGGAGGGGATGGAAAGCCACTAAGAGAAGACCTCAAGGGCAGGAGGATTCTTGCTAAAAGGACTTGACTAGATTCTTGCTGAAGGCAGCCCAAGGCCATCAGGTATCAAGGGTGTGATGAGCAATTTGATCAGATGTGGAAGGTGATAAGATATCAGGGAAGGGGGGGATTCTTGGGAAACTAATAAAGCATGATTCCTGATGGCCAAAGGGTGCTAGGCAGGCTGAAAAGAAGGACCACAGAAGCCTAGTCATAAAGAGGACTCAGGAGAGCTGGACTAAAGTTTGGTCAAGGACAGTTTTTGTAATGTGGTGTTTGTCAGCAAATTTTAATGAGAAGTTGAATTTTTTCTACATTTTCTTATTCAAATATAGTTAACATACAGTGTTATATTCGTTTCAGGTATATGTACATATAAACATATCCTTGAGCAACTGAGTCCAGCTGCCCAGTTACTCCCGTAGAAGAGAGTAACTCTAGTAAGCCTGCATTCTAAATAAAGGTTTTAGAAATAGAAAAGGCATGGCAGCTCTTTCCTGAATGCGTGGCAGAGTATAGAGCTATATGGAAAGCAGTCTCACTGTTCCTGATAGGACTATTCCCACCATACACCAAGGGAAGGGTCTCTGGACCATCCTTCTGCCAATAAGTCTTGCCACTTGTGTCTCAGTAGACCTTCCACTCCAAGAATTTAAATATTTAACGCCCCAGAATCTTGACGTTTTCATTTCTCCATTCCACAGGTATTTACTGAGAGCCTGCTGTGTGCTAGGCAGGATGGTAGGCACTGGGGATGGAGCTGGTGAAGAGAGGTAACAGGTTGTAAGCAAACTCATTGAACTTACAGGTATGTGTAAGATCAGAACTATAATGGGTGGGCCAGTGGAGTGGCACATGGTGCAGTGAGGACACGTAAGAGCAGAGCTGACCTCTCCTAGGAGGGAGAGGGAGAGAAGCACATCTAAGAAAGTAATGACTGAGCTGGGAACTGAAGGATCCCTTTTTTTTTTTAAGATGTTATTTATTCATCTGACAGACAGAGATCACAAGTAGGCAGAGAGGCAGGCAGAGAGAGAGGAGGAAGCAGGCTCGGAGCAGAGAGCCCGATGCGAGGCTCGATCCCAGAACCCTGGGATCATGACCTGAGCCGAAGGCAGAGGCTTTAACCCACTGAGCCACCCAGGCGCCCCTGAAGGATCCTTTTTGTAGATGAGGAGGGAAAAGGATGAATATCCCAAGCAGCAGGAGGGTCAGCACAAAGCCCCTGTGATGGGAAAAGGCTGATAGGACCATACCATGAAGAATGGATGGAGAAGAGACCACGAGGCCCTGGAAAGAGGATCCTGGTGGGGATGCCAGGTAGAGCTGGTTAATGTGTGGTGTACCATCCTAAGAACAGTAGAGAGCAGGATGGGCTTTAGAGAGGATGTTTAACAATCAGCTTTGTGTGCCCATGAAGATTACTCTTGCAGAGGGTGAGCAGAGGATGGAGGGGACAGAGTGAATTCAGGGAGGTCAGTGGGGAGGGGCTGTAAGAGTGAGGATCCAAGAGATGACAGCATCCTGGATGATGATGGAGTGGGGAGAAGCAGATAACATGAAGAGATACCTGGATGGTAGGAGTCAGTAGGACTGGTTGCAGCATTGGCATTGGGGCTGCTTAGGAGAGGTGTTTAGGGAGAGCTTGGCTTCCGATTGCTTAGCTGGGTGGCTGATGATGATGCCATTTACTGAGACTGATAAGGTACATTCCACAGTCTAGGCAACTGAGGTCCTATCAGCACAGTCAGCATTTTAAAATCCTGTTAGTGATATTTACACCTATTAATATAAAAACCAAGAACATTCTTCACCTGTCACACCTAGATGTATAGCACATACATGTCACGTCCATATGATGGTGTCGATGCTTCACTGAGCATGCATTTACTGGGGCACAGAACTTTGTCATACTGCCCTCTGAAATTGCAGCCTTGTGGCTCTGAGGACCCATGGCCTAGAACAAATGGATTGTTCCACAACTCTACCAGCCTATGTGAAATTAGCCCACTGGTTGGGCAGACGGCCAGGATGGAGAGGTTGTAAGTCATTCCAGGTCTGTTCTCAACCCCAGTGTATCTCCCTTAGTTGACCTTCAGTTTAGCACTGTGACAGGCTACTGTGAATTTGCTAATATCATGAATAGAAAAATTAAAATCAGGAAGGTTGGCTTTGTTCTCTTCTTATTATTTTTTATAGTTTATGTGATTAATTTTGTGGGTAAAATGAAGGACCAATTGGTAAAATGCAGCATGTCTACAGATAGGAGGCCAACAAAATGGCATCTAGATGCCTTCCTTGATAATCTACTGAGGCAAAGAGATTACTGAGAATAATCTTTGTTCTCTAGGATCTAAAGTTTACACACACAGAGCTTGAATTTCTTATTTTATTTTGGCTTCTTAGACATCAAATCAGCTAAAAACTGAGATTTTGTTTATTTTTTAAGTGTTTATTTAAATTCTAGTTAGTTAACATACAGTGTTAATATTAGTTTCAGGTGTACAGTTTAGCGATTCAACACTTTCATGAAACATTGCTAGAACTGATAAATGAATTCAGCAAAATCAAAGGATCCAAAACCAACTTACAGAAATCTTGCATTTCTATACACCAATAATGAGGCAGAGAAAGAGAAATTAAAGAATCAGTCTCATTTTGCAATTGCACAAAAAACCATAAGATAACCTAGGAATAAATCTAACCATGAGGTGAAAGACCTGTACTATGAAAACTATAAAACACTGACGAAAGAAATTGAAGAAGACATAAAAAAATGGAAAGACATTCCATGCTCATGGATCGGAAGAATAAATATTGTTAAAATGTCTATACTTCCCAGAGCAATCTATACATTTATTGCAATCCCTACCAAAATGCCAACAGCTACTAATGAATCATTGAACACTACATCAAAAACTAATGATGTACTATATGTTGGCTAATTGAATTTAAATTAAAAAAAATACCAACAGCATTTTTCACAGAGCCAGAACAAACAGTCCTAAAATTTGTATGGAACCACAAAAGACCTCATGTAGCCAAGGCAAAGAAAAAGCAAAGCAAAGCTGGAGACATTCTAGACTTCAAGTTATATTATAAAGCTGTAGTGGTCAAAACAGCATGGAACTGGCACGAGAGACACATCGGTCAATGGAACAGAATAGAAAAGCCATAAGTAAACCCAGAAATGAACACACAGCCATGTGGTCAATTAATCTTTGACAAAGGAAGAAAGACAATGCAATGGCAAAATGACAGTCTCTTCAGCAGATGGTGTGGGGAAAACCGGACAGCAGCATGCAGAAGAATGAAACTGGACCGTTTCTTACACCACACACAAAAATAAATGTAAAATTGATTAAAGACCTAAATGTGAGACAGGAAACCATTAAAATCTTAGTGGAGAACATAGGCAGCAACCTCTTTAACATCAACCATAGCAACTTCTGACTAGACATGTCCCCAGAGGCAAGGGAAACAAAAGCAAAAATAAACTATGGGGGGACGCCTGGGTGGCTCAGTTGGTTAAGCAGCTGCCTTTGGCTCAGGTCATGATGCCAGCGTCCTGGGATCCAGTCCCACATCGGGCTCCTTGCTTAGCAGGGAGCCTGCTTTTCCCTCTGCCTCTGCCTGCCACTCTGTCTGCCTGTGCTCGCTCTCTCTCTCTCTTTCTCTCTCTCTAACAAATAAATAAAATCTTTTTTAAAAAATAATAAATAAATAAACTATGGGACTTCATCAAGAAGTCTTTTGCACAGTGAAGGAAACAATCAATAAATCTAAAAGGCAACCTATGGAATGGGAGAAGATATTTTCAAATAATATATCTGATATAAGGTTAGTGTGCAAAACATATGAAGATCTTATAAAACTCAACACCCCAAAAATGAATACTTCAATTAAAAAATGGGCAGAAGACTTGAATAGACATTTTCCCAAAGGTTGTTCTTTATAATTATCAAAGTCAATTATGACTTTCCCATTACAGGTCATTTTATTTTAAAACTGAGAAACAATTAAACCACCTTTGCCGGCGTTGCAAAAAGGGGAAATGTCTTAGGACATTTAGATTTATGAATGACTTTTATTGGATTACCACCTCTGAGTGGAATTTGAGTTTGACTCCACTGGTGTATGATTTTTGGTGGGCACATTCTCAGCTCTTATATCCATTTGAACTGAAAAAGACAGGTCCGTATTTTATGTCTCACTGTATATAACTTGCTCAAGGCTATTGCCTCACGCCCAGCAGTATTTCTTACTGCTGTTACAAAGGGCCACCTGCATCTACCCACCCACTTTTCTTCTCATAACAGTAACAACCTATAAATTAAGCTTATTAAGATCTCATGCACATGGTTACATACTCGATGCCTCTATTCTCATTGTAATTGATCTAAGTTTTATTCATAGTTTCCTTTTACCAATAGAAAGGAGAAACCAAAGGTTGTTTTGACAGTAGTCTTTTTTTTGTTGTTGTTAAATAGAAACTTCTGGAAGGAAGAAAGTATAGGGAATCATGTGTAGGGTTACAGGTTTATGAGAGCATCAAGAGTAGCTTGTGAGTGAAATCAATTGATCAAACAGTGGATTTGTGAGATGCACTTAAACTGAGCTTAAAAAGATATTTTGGGGTCCTATTGGGCTGAAATAGATGTTGGCTAGGAGCAGAGTCACTACAGATGGTTCTACCATATTACTTTTGAGAAATCCCTGAAGAGCTATTCATAGTTATGGTTGGTTTGAGGCTCAGTGGAACCCCAAGAGCTTTGGTTACACCTGAAACAAGTGTCACAATACCAGGGCTATTCCCTCACCAGTCCTCTGCTATGGTGATGGTGTGACAGGAACTCTACTGTGGTCACATACAGTGTGTAGTGAGCCCGAGGGTTAAGTTAGGTAGGTCTGATACTTTGAGGGGGGTGGAAATATCCTAGATTGGGAGTACCCTTGAGAGGTTTTTTTTTTTCTTAAGATTTTTATTTATTTATATGACAGATCATGAGTAGGCAGAGAGGCAGGCAGAGAGAGAGGGAAGCAGACTCCCTGTGGAGCAGAGAGCCCGATGTGGGGCTTGATCCCAGGACCCTGAGATCATGACCTGAGCCGAAGGCAGAGGCTTAATCCACTGAGCCGCCCAGGTGCCCCCCTTGAGAGGTTTAGGTACCTTCTTTACACTCTCCATCCTTTTTCAAATGTTTTCAGTTTTTTATTGTGAAATATAAATGTAGTAAATAATAAAATAAAATATAAAACAAAATTTACCCTTTGACTATCTTTAAGCATATAATTCAGTTGTGCTAGTAAGTACACTGTTGTGCAAACTTCACCACCATCCTTCTCCAGAACTGTTTCATTTTCCCCAACTGACACTGTGTTCCCATTTAACTCTGACTCCCCATTTCCCCTCACCCCAGCCCCTGGCAATCACCACTCTCCTCTCTGTCCCTGTGAATTTGACTACTGCTCCCACCTCAGACAAGTGCAGTCACACAGTCTTTGTCCTTTTGCATCTGGCTCTTTTCATTCAGCGTGATGTTCTCCAAGTTCATCCCTGTTGTCACATGTGCACTTTTGGCCTTTGAGATCTCTGCAGAGCATTGGGAAAGCAGAGCCGAGTCCCCACACCATAGGGACACCCAGCTGAGGCAAGAGTCCTCAACTACCATCATGTCCTCTCTGGACCAACCTAGTCCTGGGGAAACTAAGCAAGAATTTTCATTAAGTCAGGTATATATTGGGGAATCCTTTATATACCATAAATTTCACATTTTGCCCAGTGCAGGGCTCGATCCCAGGACTCCGAGACCATGACCTGAGCTGAAGGCAGAGGCTTAACCCCCTGAGCCACCCAGGTGCCCCCATTTATGTGAGTTTTGATGCAGTAACATTTTAAAACATTCCTAGCTCAACAATTGATAAAACTGAGGAGAGGGTGTGTGTGAGGCACCTGGAGTAGTCCCTTCACAGAGACAGAAAGACTGGTGGTTGCCAGGAGCTGGGGAGTTAGTGTGTGACTGGGACAGAGTTTCATTTCAGGAACGTTAAAAAGTTCTGGAGATGATGGTGGTGGTTGTATGACAATATGAATGTCCTTAGTGCCACCGAACTGTACGCTTAAAAATGGTTTTAAATGTATCCTCTGTACAGTGGTAGCAGATATTCGGGAATCCAGAATGTTTGTAGTCAAAAAGCCATGTAGTCAAAAAATGGACTGAACTGGAGAAATCCATACATAACATACTCACAGGATTCCTCAGAGAAGCGTGAGTGAAGGTAATGTAACTGCACACGTCTTCTTTCCAGGGCCAGCTGGAGGCAAAGTCACAAAGAAGGCAGGATAACAAGCTTGTAGTCAACCAGAACTTCTAGATTCCTTTATTATTGTTTTGATATGTTGCAGTTTCTAATGATCCCTAGGGCTGCCCAGAATATTGCCCAGCTTGGCAAACTTCCATCTGGAAAATGGCACAGAGTCGAAAGGCTGTAGCCCTCTGTTTTTGCCTTTTCTGACAGTAATCCCTGGAATGACCTTGAGCAAACCTATTGCTGTGAGACCAAGTGGAACTATCACCTTTGAAAACTTTTAGCTTAGCTTTCTCTCCCAAGATGGATACTCATGTAACTCGTAACTTCCTAATTATTACCAGTGGGCCTGCAGGTCTCCCTGTGATCTGTGTTCAGAATCTCAGTGAGATGTTCTTCCCTCCCTTGTCATGTAGCCAACCAGTCACCAAGACCCAGGCCCTAACTGGGTTGAGGACACAGTTCTTGGGGGGTGACACTGAAGATGGGACTCAGGTTGTTTTCCCATTAGATTTTGTCCACAAGGTCAGTACTGCGATGAGCACCTGTGCCACCAATCCTTCCTGAATTTAATTGGATTTTAAAAATAGATCTCTGTTAAGTGCTGTGACAATCACAATTCTTATTTTTAATGTTACCTTTTTTAAAGTATGCTACAAATTGTATAGCATTTGCAATGATTCCTTTCATATCATTAATTCATTCAACAAATATTTCTGAATGCCTACAAGATACGAGGCACTGTTCTAGGCTCTGGAGAGCCCACGTGGTGTTTCTATCCTCATGACCTAGTATTCTAGTGGGAAAGACATAAACACAGGTACAATATAATGTAATTTCATATAATTGTAAATACCACAAAGACAATAATGCCAGGGTGATGGCATAAGGGGTATCTGAGGGTTGGGTG
>RCUC01051824.1:0-17127 GCA_003697995.1 Taxidea taxus jeffersonii | reverse complement strand
GTCCATCCCTGGGCAGAGCAACGCCTCAAAGACATGTTTCTATAGCTAAACCCCTTCTGTGCTGTATGTTTTGTCAAAGGCTCCTGCAAGGAACCCCAACTGAGCCTCCTTTCCCACTTGGCCAGCCTTGCCCCTGGGTGATTTGTGAAGGGATTGGTCAGCGCCCGCCTCAGCACTTTGCCTTATCAACGTCTGGTCGCCCTCTAGTGGTCAAAGACTGTATCCACCAGCTACCCAGATGGAAGGCAAATAAATCCTTTGGCCACCTTGCTGACCAGCACCAAGTTTGGGGAATTAAATGTCATGGCCTGAGTGAGCCGTCTGTGTGCTTAGGATCTGGTGTAACACCAGTCAGAAGACTCCAGAAGCAACCAGTTAGTAGACTTGCATAGACTGAGAAGCACACTAATTACCCTGTGGGCAGAGGAGACAGGAGTGGACCCTGTGTCCAAGTGCCCAGGAGGGGTTTACTGTAACCGCAATACTAGCAGCCCAGCTGCTGACCTTGTTAAGTGAACCTCTGGTAGGTGGCCCGCACTGTACCCTCGGGGTGAGCAAAGAGGTTAGGTGTGAGGATTCTGGGGCCAGGGATTGGGGGAGGGGCCTGGCCATGGCCTTTGATGTGGTCCACTGAATAGCCAAACAGGTTTTTTTTTGGTTTGGTTTTGTATTTTGTATTTTAAAATGTCAAATGTTTTTGTGTTAGGAATAAAAAGTCATAAACTCTTCCCAACTTTGTTTCTTGAGGGGCGTTCTGAGCCCGTCGGAAACAGGTTGGAGATCTCAAGGGGAGTGTGGTCAGTGGAACAGGGAGGCGGACTGCCTGAATTTCCAGATGGTTTCTGGGGAAGACGACCGTGCAGAAGTCCACCTCAGCGCAGTCTGCTCTGGGAATTTGTGCCCGCCTCCTCGTGCCACGGTATTAGCATTGGCTTCAAGGACCTGTGTCCTCCAGGGGCAGCTGCTAAGGTTGGAACCAACAGAAGACCCCTCTCTCCAACCCCAGGTTTCTAAAGAGATGGTGTCTGTAGCTAGCCTTAATCGACTGGGCGAGGTGGTCCCTGTGGTTCCTTCCAGCATTTCCAAATCTTGGACTCAAATCCTTTTCTCTTGGTGTGACCATGCAGCCTAGAGAATTCTGAGCAATAGGAAGCCAGGGCTTTCCCCGGCTCTGGGACAGGGTCAAACCAGGGAATGGCTAAACTTGTTAGGTTTGGGCATCCCCCGGGGTACTACTGTAAGGGGCATTATTTATTGGGAAGCTCAACAAGGTAACTACAGCCTGGGGTGCGTGAGCGCAAGGCTGTGTGTGTGTGTGTGTGTGTGTCCGTGTGTGTGTGCGCGTGCGCACGTGTGTCTGCTCCTGTGTGTGCGTGTGTTTGTGTGTATGTGTGGAATACATTGATGCATTTCTTGAGAAAGGTGCAAGAATTTCACCTACACAGAGGGACACATCTGCTTTGTTATTTATAATAGAAAGCTAAATTTTAATTTTTTAAAGGACACTGCTAATGATTGAGAATCGAGTTTTTAGTTTTGCTATTTTTTTTAATTGGTAGAGGATTTTTATATATTTTTTCCATTTTGTTGGGTTGTGTCCTTATTTATATAAATACTTTATCTGTAACAGGCAAGGAAGACACCTTCTTTGCTTTTAATTATTGTGGTTGTCATCGTCCCTATTTTATTTCTGGTGTGATTTATCTGTCTTACCTTCTAAATGAGAAACCGTTTTCCTGTATTTGTACATTGTCAGATTCTATAGTTTCATAGATAATTTAACCAAATTGCTCTATGTATTATTATTCCGTGAGTATAAAGTTCTATTTTAACGTCTGTAAATACTTCAGAACTGGCTTCTTTCCTCAGACTCCTACTGTGGGGTTATTGTTTACATCACAAAAACTGTAGAATCTCTATGCTCATGTACTGTAAATAGTGAAGTGATCTGCTTATAAATAAACTTAACAAATACACTATGGAGATTAAAAAAGAAAATACCACCCACAGCCCCATCCCGGTGTGTCTTTATTTGACGACGTGTTTGCTGAGGGACTCCCCGCCCACTAAGTGGGAAAAGGATTCCAGTTTCCGGCTCACTTGCCTGGAGAAAAACCAGGTGGGCCCTGCAGCACCCCCCACCCCCAGCCCTCTGAGCTCCCTCGTCCTTCCTTCTGTCACATTGCATGGAGATCATGAACCAGTCGGACGGAGCAGCCGTTCGTGACCAGCTTCTTGCCATGACTTTTCAAAAATTCTCTCACTTTCTGCACAAGGACTTCCTTGTCTGGCTACATCGCCTTTTTCACACGAGCGCACTAAATAAACATGCGGAAAGTGATATTTTGACATGTTTTCAAGCAAAACACTCACCAACTGACAACTGCAAAACAGTTTCTGGTCCTCCAAAAAAAAAAAAAAAAAAGTCCCACACACAAAAAAACCCGTTTCTGGCCAGAGGATCCGAAGAACAGACCTCAAGTGTGTGCTGCATGTGGGTGCCTTTGTGCTGTTTTCCGGTGCCCCCTTAGCCCCAGCAGATGTGAAGATGGGACTGTCCGTCTTGGACATGGCGTCATTTCCTTGGTTTCAGGCTCTCGCGGTTTAGCCTTTATTTTGCCTTAAAGCTGCTTTAGCTTTATTTTCTAGGTGCGTTTGAGTGCAAGAGCCCCATGGATCTCCATGTGCCCACAAAGGGTGGAAACATTGGTGAAGAAAATCATAGACACTAGAGAACAAGTACAATAAGCCGATCCTTTCTAGATTCTATGCAAGCTATTTTCAAGTTGTTGATTTCCTACATAAACTCGCTCTTGTTTTCTGGTGATTTATTTTCACGGTCTGGAAATGGTTTGGATTTCTGCTGTTGGAGAGGAGCCTGTCATGATATTTCCCGTGCAGATGAACGGGAAGCAGTGTGCTGTGACTTGGGTTGGTGTTTAGAGAGGTTATCCGTGGGACTGATCACGCAGTTTCTGTCACCCCCTTGCTTGATGGTAAAGTCCAGGAAAGCAGGGCTGTTTCTCTGTTCGTGGCGGGCTGCCCAGCCCTGATGCTCGGGAATTCCTGAATGGACGAGTGAGTGGATCCTATCCGTGGCCTGATGACTGGACACGGCTAGGGAGGCAGCCAAGCCACGGAGTCATGGAAATAATCCCTTCAAAGAAGCAGTCAATGGTGTGGGAGATTTGGAGGCTCGAGACCTGCGTTTGAGACCCAACTCCGCCACTCCTGTATTGTGCGAACTTGCGTTAAGTCATCTCTTTGACCCCTGGTTTCCCCCAGTATGAAACGAGATGATCTGCTTAGAGGTCCCTCATGTTCTAAAAAAGCTGGTTCTCAGAAGCAGTATGGTGCAGGGACAATGGTGACAAGCCAGGAGTCTGGTGTCAAGCTGTTTGGCTTTGAGTCTTGACTCCACCACTTACCCGCTGGGTGTCCTTGGGCAGTTTTCCTAACCTGAGTCTCGGAAGGATGTGACAAATGGGGCTAGTGGTAGTTTCGATCCCATAGGATTGTGAGGGTGAAATTAGGTCGTGAACAATACATAGGACATCTTGGACAGTGCTTAATCAATGGAAGCTTCTATCTTCCCGCACGGTCTTTCTGGTGCTAACTGTAGTCCCGTGAGAGGCATGGCGGGCTGTGACTCTTCGTGTGACAGACGGGGAAGGCTGAGGACTGGGGAGAGCAGAGAGAACCTGCTCAGGGAATGGAGCCAGGACCAGCATCTGTATGTTCCTGAGTGACATTTACCTCTCCTCTTTACTCTGCCACATAACCGCTATGTGTGGCGGTCTTGGGGACATGTCTGTTTAAAGACTCTAAGAGTGTCAATTTCAGGAGGGCAGAATAGCTAACTAAGAGTTAAAAGATGAGGCTTCCAGACCCAGCTTCTTAGTGACATCCCAACCTGCAAACATGGGCAGGGCTTGTGTGCCAGGAGCCAGAAGTGATGAGTTATGGCTGTCACAGGGCCATGTGCTGTGTACACTGTGTTCTCTGTGACTTCGGCCATCAGGACGGAAGCTAGGGGACTGCGCCACGAGCTTGGCCCAGCTCATCCCTTCACTGGATGCCATTCCTCATTTATGTAGAAAGGGAGGTTAGAGGAGATCCCTGGTTTACATGGAGTTTGGAGAAACCTTTTGGTCCCCTCCTGCAAGCCAATGATTTAACACATTAGCTTCTGCTTTGATATGTTCTCTCTGGGAGGAAGAGAAGTTCTAGAGCTACTGCCCACCTCGAGAAGAGCTGGGGACAGAGGAGCATGTCAGACACCAGCACAAGGAGGCAGATGGGTAAATCCAGAATATGGGACAGCTGACTCTTTCTGCAATAAGTCATTGAAAAGGAAAAAGAAGGGAGTGTTTTTGTAGGTTAAAAGAGGCTTAAGAGACATAACTAGTTAAAGTGTGAAACTCGTTTGGTTATATTCTAGCAAACCAATTAATTTGGACACTTTTGCGACTTGGGGTGAGGTGATGAAGAACAGGTGTCCCCAGTTGGGCTCCCCAGAAAGCAGCCTTTGTGGTGGTCTTGGTCTGCAGAATGTTTATCAAGGAGTGGGACCAACATCCGGGGAAGGGAAGGGAGTAGGAACGGGCAGAGGGAGAAGCTGAGCTGTGATGGAGCTCCGAGTAGCCTTGGTGATCCCACGAGGAGTCCTGGGGCTAGAAGGGCCCTTTGCCGCACCTTAACATCTGGTATAGCCCTGTCGTGTGTAGGTCATTCTGGGAAAGGGTGTGACCTTGGCAAAGTGTCTCCCTGCAGCTGAGGTCATGTCTGAGGGCTGTGGGACAGCACTGAGAGCTGCAGGGACCGCGAGTCCTTTACTCTTCAGGAAAGTGTCTGTAAAGCTCATCACTGCGTGTGATAATGATGTGGTTATATTAGAAAACACCCAGATGTTTTTAAAGACATGTAATGGAGGAGTGCGAGGATAGGTCTGAAACGTGCTTGTAAATACTTCAGCTAAAGGGCGCCTGTGGCTCCTTTGGGGAAGAGCATGCGACTCTCCATCTCAGGCTAGTGAATTCGAGCCCCACGTTGGGTGTAGAGATTACTTCACTCAATAAATACACATAAAAGAAAAAGAACATCGATTTTATTTTTATTTTTTTTAATTAACATATAATGTATTATTTGCCCTGGGGTACAGGTCTGTGACTCATGAGGCTTACACATTTCACAGCACTCACCATAGTACATACCCTCCTCAATGTCCATAACCCACCCCCCACCAGCAACCCTCAGTTTACTTAATTGGAGATTAAGAGAAAAGACCATCAATTTAATAAAGAAAAATACTTCAGCTAAGAGAAAAAAAAAGTGCAAAAGAAAGGTAAAAGGATGGATGGAGCAAATGTGGCAAAATCTTAATACTGGAACCCGGGTGATGAGGAGGGAGGGATTGGTTGTACAGTTCTCTACTTTAGAGGATGCTTAACAATTGTTATAAGAAAACATACACTAAAAGTAAAAGAACAAAAATTATTCTAAGCAAGCAGGTGAGTCTGGCCTTAATGAAATGTTTAATTGATGTCTGTGCTGGCTAGCTAGTGGGTTTTAGCTCAATAAAATGATCAAAATTCTCAAAACTGAAAAAAAACGTGTGAACAACACTAGATAGGATGTAAGCTAAATTATCTTCCAGCCTTCAAATCCTATTACGCTTTTACTTCACAAGCAGGGTTTTGGTTTTCCGCTGGCTTGGGTAATCTCTTTCCAGAAGGTTGGTGCCGTTCCGTTCCCTGGATGCTGGTCAGCGTTACTGGATGCAGCAGGACTTGGATGCAGGTGCGCCCCCTGCTGGGCTAGGGTTGCCGCCCGGCTGATTTCCCGCAGTGGCTGCAGACAGGAAAGAGGACCCACTAGGTGAGAGGAGGCTACCATACACTTCCCCTTCACTCCGGTTTAGACCAAGAGTTGCAAACTCAGGGGCTTTCTGAGGCCCACAAGTAATCACACATGCAGAAGGGAAACCAAGAGAAACCATGAATGGGAAATAGAATAAGAAGCCTAATTTAATGTAAATGGCAGCCAGCACTGGTCACTACTGTCTGGGAGACAATAGGGAGTGGTGGAGACTGGGGCAAACTGGAGAGATCCCCTGTCCTGTCTGAAGGGGGCAGTTGCCACTCAGCTCCAGCTCCTTGTTGTCCTGTAGAAATGCAGACTGGTGTGGCCAAATACTAACATTTTATTTTATTTTTTAATTTAATTAATTGATTAATTAATTTATATCTTATTTATTTGTCAGAGAGAGAGAGAGCACAAGCAGGGAAGCAGCAGACAGAGAGAGAAGCAGACTTCCTGCTGAGCAGGGAGCCTAATGAGGGACTCAATCCCAGGACTCTGGGATCATGACCTGAGCTAAAAGTAGATGCATAACTGACTGAGCCACCCAGGCTTCCCTGAATACTGACCTTTCAAGGAAGAAATGCTAGAGATCTAGATTGGTTTTTAAAAATTTGAATTATCCCAGCTTTTTAAAAAAATATTTTATTTATTTATTTGAGAGACAGAGAGAGCATGAGAGGGAAGGTCAGAGGGAGAAGCAGACTCCTCATGGAGCTGGGAGCCCAATGCAGGACTCGATCCCGGGACTCCGGGATCATGACCTGAGCCAAAGGCAGTCGCTAAACCAACTGAGCCAACCAGGCGCCCTGAAATATCCCAGCTTTAAAACATGGTCAGCAAATTCACATTAAATGAATGCAGGCCAGGGATCCCTGGGTGGCTCAGTCGGTTAAGCATCTGCCTTCGGCTCAGGTCATGATCCCAGGGTCCTGGGATGGAGCCCCGAATGGGGCTCCTTGCTCAGCAGGGAGTCTGCTTCTCCCTCTCCCTCTGCCTGCTGCTCCCCCTGCTTGTGTTCCCTCTCTCTCTCTGTCCCTCTAACAAATAAATAAAATCTTAAAAAAGAAAAAAAGAATGCAACTCAAACAAAAGATACCCACAGTCTACACATTTGCACAGATCTGCCACTAGCCCAAAAGACAATTAGTAAATTAAAAAGAAATGCATCTTTGTCAGGACGCTTTACTGCCATCTCTGGAAAATTAATTACCATACAAATCTATGATGACTAGGGGGCGCCTGGGTGGTGCAGTTGGTTAAGCCTCCAGCTCTTGGTATCAGCTCAGGTCGTGATCTCAGGGTTGTGAGATCGAGCCCCGCATTCGGCTCCATGCTCAGCAAAGAGTCTGGGATTCTCTTTCTCCCTTTCCCGATGCCCCTCCCCCCTGCTTACACACTCTCTCTCCCTCTCTTCAAAATAAAATAAATAAATCTTAAAAAAAAAAAAAAACACCCAAATCTACAATGAGTGTCATATCAGGACACCCCCTGGAGCTATGCAAAATATTAACGGTAGCCCCATGTTTGCAGCCACCAGTTTTAGAGTCACCCCATGATGCCTGAGCAGAGCTGGAGCCATGATGGGGTCCGTGTTAAGAACAAGGGTCGAGCCAGGTGTGCAGAGGCGGGCAATCCGAGTGGGGTCAGGACTACAAGTCATGTCCTGTGAGGGAACTGGACTCATATAACCAGCGAAAGAAACGACCGGAGGGAGGAAGAGTGTGCTGTCTGCCAGGAACAGCGGGAGCAAACAAATCCCCTTTGGTTTCTGAAGGCGGGACTAGGCCGCCAGGTGGAGGTTTCACCAGGGAGAAGAACTGCAATTTAGGGAAGAGCTTTCTAATAGTGATACTGAGTGAGCATGTCATGCATGGTAGTGAGCTCTCTGTCACTGGTGGTGTGCAAACAAAGGCTCACAATATAGTACAGATAGCATTCAAACACCAGACAAAAGGCCAGAAATACAGACCCTCAAATTTTTTCAAACAGTAATTCTAGGCTTTCTCCTTTGCCCCAGGTTGGGCTCCATGTGCACAGCCTTGGAATTGGAATCTGTCCTACATCAGCTGGGGGAGAGTCGGGAACCCTTACTAGGAGTCTCAGGTTTGCAAATGAGGCTCTTTCGCTGACTGTGGCTTGGCCATGGCACTTGACCTCAGTGAGCCTCAGCACCCCTTCATAGGCAGAATGAGGGTACTAATGGGAGGTGGGGAGGCCTGAATGGGACCACATGGACGGGACTTGGGGCCCAGGCCAGGCACGCTGGGAGGACTCGGTGTGCCCTCAGACCTTGCTTGGCTGCCTCCTGCTTCTCCTCCTCTAGGGCCTTCATCTTGGTGTCGTATTCATCCGCAAGTGCCTTCCACTCCTTGCGGTTGTTGGTGATCCCGTCTAGCATGGGAGTGATCTCCTCGTGGAAACGCGAGAATTCCTGGAAGAGAGAGAGCCTTTGGTGCAGGGGCCCCGCCCCGGGGCCCAGTGCAAGGGCGAGGCACGGCTGAGAAAGTGAGGGGCTTCCTGTCACCCCGTGGTTTGGTGCTGACGCTGTGGGGCCTCCAGTCAGCAAAAGCCCAGCTAGCTCTCTCCCGCTGAAAACCCTCCTGGGGCAGCCCCTGTCCTTCAAGACGAAGTGCAGACTGCTTCCCATGGCTTCCCAACCCTCCCCCACCCCAGAGCCGCTGCCCTCGGCCCTTCACCACTGTGAACCATCTGGGTAAGTAGAGTCCTCTGTTAGAAACTCCCAAAGCCTCTCTTCCACGTCTCACTTTGTCCTAACGACTCCCTCTGCCTGTGTCCTCCCCGGGGCTGGGGCCTTGGAGAGGGCAGGGACAGCGGCGCCTTGCTCACTGGGGTGGCCCTGGCCCAGCACAGGGTCTGGGGCTGAAAGACACCAGGAAACACTTGCTGAGAGAAACTGGGGTTTGTGAAGGGGATTCTTAAGGCCTCTTAACTCCAAGAATACAAATAATACCTTTGAGCCCAGCACACTGTAGTTTATGAAGCTCTTTCTCCCCTTGGATCCCCAGAAATGCCTGGGAGGGGGGAAACAGGATGCCTCCCTCCTAGATTTTCAGGGAGGAAATCAAGATGGAGGTTGATGGAGTCGATTGGCGCCAGGTGAGAATGGCGAATCCAGGACCCACTGCGGAGTTCCGGGCAGAGCCGGCTGTGCTCAGAGCTGCTTGGCTTTGGACCTAGCTCTGCCACAAGCTGTGTGACCGTGGGGAGGCGACCTACAGAGCTCAATGTCAGCCATAAAGTCAGGACCTCACAGGGCTGTGACAGCGCAGGTAGGAGACACTCAGCCTCGCCTACCTGGTTTAGTAATCTTGCCGATGACAGTGGGGAGCACAGTTACGCTGCCCTGTTGCTCTGAGGACCCCAGTTAGCCATGGTGTAGCAGAGACACACCAGTCCTCCCTAGCACAGCAGAGAGAGCCCTGGACTAGGGATCAAGTGTCCTGGCTCTAGTCCCAGCTCCTAACTGACTCCCGCGATGCTCACCCAGTCATTTCTCAGGTCTGGCCTCTGCCTCCTCAGGTTGCACACAACCAAAATAAAAATAACAAACGCGAGGTTGATAGTAGCATAAGTCCCACAGAGAAGGGAGCAGTGGTTTTCTCTGAGCAAAAGCTCAAAGAAATTCCAGCCATTTCTTTGACAACTGGTCTACCTTAACCTATTACATTACCACCAGCTAGGGAAGTTAGGAGGGTCTATATCTAATATGCCTTCCCCTTTCCCATCTGAAGCCACATTTAGTCATCTGTCCCTATGGTGTTGGGCAACTAGAGTACGTGAAGCTCCAGGCTCTGGCCTGGGTAGGTGGGACCCCATCGGGCTGGACTGAGGGCCAAATGCTGGTGCAGATGAGAAGCTCTTTGTAAACACTCACCAGTCACTTGCAAAGGGTTTAGGATTCCTGATGGTGTTTGGGAATCTCGGGTTTATCAAAGACACCTCGTTGGGCTCAAGAACGCCAAGGACCTACCTTGTAGACAAAGGTGCAAACAAAGTCAATGAAGCCGACCTGAAGCTTGGGGAGTTCATCTGCCTTATTTCTGTCCATCATGGGCTGTCATGGGGGAGAAAGAGTTAACTATACCGGGCTCCCCCTGGCACAATGCAGTAAAAGGGACCCACCCTGCCTAGGAAACATTCTTGTATAAGACTAAATAAAACAAAAAACCCAACTCAACCTGAACGCATCAAGTTTCCAGATCTGACTGGTGGTTTGCAGGAAATACAGGGATAAAGGAACATATTAAACAACACCATGAGGGCGCAGTCAGCTGAGTCCAGACTGTGGGAAACTACACAACAGAAGGCCCACGGTCTTCAACAAATAAGTACATGGCAGATAAAAAGAAGAAAAAACAAAAACCAGGAGAAAACTGCTGTGTATGGGAAGAGACTCAAGAAACAGAACAACCAGAGGGAGTGTGGTCCATGACCGGACCCTGATTCAAAAAAAATCAACCTAATTATTTTTCTTGCTCAATCAGGGAAAGTGAACAGAGACTGAGAACTAGATGATAATAAAGAATTATGACCGATTTTGTGAGCGTCACACTGGTATTCGGTGTGTGCATGCCCACATGCGGGCTGCATGTTTTTCTTATCTCTTAGAGACCCATATTAACATCTTTATGGAAAAAATGATAACACCTGGAATTTATTTTAAAATACTTCAACCAAGAGATAAGAAAATGCCTGAGGGTGGCGGGTTAGATAAAACAAGAATGGCTGTGACTAGGGGTTGTGGTGGAACACAAAACCGATGGGTCTCTGGTGTTCATCTGCTAGACCCTCTATATGTTTAAAATGTGGAAAAGAAAGAAGAGAGATCCAAATCCGTGGCTCCCTGCTATTCAGGTTGGGAGGTCCCTGCTCCCTTGCACTTGGGCTCACACACCCCTCACTGCCTATGCCCTCCCTCGGGCCCCACCCACACCTCACGTTGGGGCCCCCACATCCTCAGCACTGCCCCAGGCTTCACCCATACCCATCTCGATCAATGGCTTTGTCCCCATGATGTTGCGCCCTCCTATCCTGCCTCTCCTTCCCAGCCCTGTCCTTGCTCAGGGCCTTAGTGAACCTCTCACTGGCCTCCCTGTCTTGGTGACTCTTCTAGCCAAGCCTACTTTCAACATTGGTGGGGCTCAGCTTGCCAAAGTCTTCCAGTCATATGCTCTGTACTAGTACAACAGGGCCTGGGGGCGTGGCCCCCTAGACTGTTGGAACCTGGAGGAAATCTATTTTGGGGCCCCCTTGTCTGCCTCTGTTTAGCCGAGAATTCCCATCTCTAATAAGTTCCCAAGTAATGAGGTTGATGGTAGTCTGGGGACGAGATCCAGTGCATTAGGAAAAGGGCATCTCTACGGTAAGATCACACATGCCTATGTCAGGGGGCACACCTGTCTATCAAGATGAGATCACACACACCCAACATCAGGCTGAAGTCCCCCCGCACCCCCTATTACTCACAATGGGGTTCTGCTGCAGCACCGTGCGCTCGAGGTCACCTTGTTCCCAGAATTCGGCAGCAACCAGCAGAGCTACCTGCAAGAGGCAGAACCCCCACGCCCCCCAAATCAAGCCCAAGCCCAGATCTCTCTGCTTTTGCTCCCACCCTTCCTGGATTTCCAGCTCAGTAAAAAGTTAACCTCCAACCCTGCCTCGCTGCCCCCTTTGTTGTCATCACAGTAGAGGCACTAAAGTGGTCTCGGTGTCTCAGCAGATGAGACAAAGGTGGGCTGCTTCTGGAGGTGGGAGTCCAAGCCGAATCAGCTGCTGTCACGATGGCGGGACTCCCCTCCTCTCAGATCAGGAGGGCTCCATACCTTGCTCTGCACCTCCCAGGGCTTGGTGATGGCTGAGAGATCACAGGCGGTCATCATCATGGCCCTGCACATAAAGACACCATCCATCAGCCCGGAGCTAATTAAGGCTGCAGGGGCTGGTTAATTCCAACTCTCTCTCCTTTCTCTGCACCACGTTGCAAGCGGGGGGGGGGGGGGGCACTGCTGCATGCATCTGGAGGTCGGGCTTTGAAGTCAGACAAGAGGTTAAAATCCTGCCTCTGTCAGTTGCCAGTAGTTTGGTGTGGGGCAATTAAACCAACCTCTGTAAGCCTCAGTTTCCTTATCTGTAAGAATAACGGTACTTTCCTCATGAAATGGAGGCAAGATTAAATGAGATAAGGTGTGTAAAAATCTTCGCAGAGGGTCCACACATAGTATGTGCATGATAAATACTGGCGATAATCGCGAACGTCTATTGGGTTTTTCTTATGTGACACGCACTGCTGGTCTAAGTACTTTGAAACGCCGATTTCATTTCAATCTCTGCACCTCTTCAGAGCACTTCTCCTGCCTAGCGGAGACCAGTGTTTCTCGAGCTTTGTCTCATCATCCTCCACTTTCCGCATCAAACAGCCTCTGTTCGCCTGTTTTCTGTAATCAGTCCACCATGAAATCTTAATACCGTAGACATGCTGTGTATCTGTTTGGAGGGCCGCCGGTCACTGTAATACCTACAGCTTTTTGCTCCACCTCCAGAAACTGCTTTTTGCCCACGGCAGGGAGGAATATCACCCCCATTAAAAATGCACAGAATAAGGAGGGCCACGTCAGTCATTTCCGGAAGCCTCGCAGGAAGAAGCAGAGGGAGGGGCTGGGGACAGAAAGGATGGAAAGATAAACTCCTAAAGTGGTTTCACAACAATAGGAAGAAGGTAAGACAGGTATTATTACCTAGGTAGGTACAGTCGAAGACAGAGGAGGGGACAGGGACAAAGAACTGGAGGGGAGGGGGCGTTGGAGAGGGTGTTTCAGACTTGGGGGCATGGTGGCATGCATGTCCAAGATAGGAACCCAGGTTCGTGTGCTGTGGACATGACCTTCC
This sequence comes from Taxidea taxus jeffersonii, assembly GCA_003697995.1. Classification (NCBI taxonomy): domain Eukaryota; kingdom Metazoa; phylum Chordata; class Mammalia; order Carnivora; family Mustelidae; genus Taxidea; species Taxidea taxus. Next base: position 4,359 of record RCUC01051824.1, on the reverse strand, counting down.
AAGCTGAGAAGTGGAAACTGTATCCGAGAAGCCATGGAGAGCTATTGAAGATTGAGGACCTGGGCATGACCTCTTTAGAGCTGTGCTGCAGGAAAGCAGCCCGGTAGTACCTGGAGGATGGAGCAGAATAGAGGGGGTGGGAAGGAAGGAGGGGATTTGCTGTCCGGGTAATGTCCGGGGAGGGCAGCGGGGACTGACCTGCCACTGTGTCTGCTGGTCAAGCCACCTGGGTGGGTTCCACCTGATTTGGTGAGGCAGGTGGGCAGGGGCTGGGGAGAGGGGATAGTTGGAGAAGGCTGGGGGTCTTGCTATTTGGATGATTTTACAGTTAACCATCTGTATCTGGCAAAATTTATATAAGCTGGTCTGGGAAGCCTTCAGAATTACTCAGGGAACAAAGTGGGGGTCGCCAGAGGAGAGCGGCTGAGGGAATGAGCAAAAGCGGGGAAGGGGAGTGGGAGAGAGAGAGACTTCCGGTGAGGGGATGAATACATCAGGAGGGTGAAAGGCACAGCATAGGGAATACAATCAGCGGTATTGTGACAGTGTCAGATAGTGACAGATGGGAGCGACACTTGCGGTGAATACCGCGAAACCTATAGAATTGTCTAATCACAATGTCATACACCTGAAACCGGTGTAACATTGTGTGTCGACTATACTTCAGTAAAGAGTTGTTCATGAAAAGAGTAACAGGCAGTTATCTCTCACTAAGTAAACCCTCACAAATATGTGGGATTCTTTGAGTAAAGAAGCTTTCAGAAATGCATACAGTTCTTGCAAAACATCTTCATGCTTTGTCACATAGCTTCAAAACACGTGCCCTCTGTTTCCTATCAAGTGTCATAGACCTGTTACCATCAAATAAACTGAGCAAATGGATGTCTGGCCGAGCACACAAGAGTCCCTGCCCCCCGGGTTACCCATCAGTGTCCCATTTTCAGTCCACAGGTAGGTGTGGCTTCAGGAGAACCCTGGGTGTTTACTTTCCTTGGCTGGAGAGTTCATGTGAAAATCACTCCCACAGCTGGGGAAACACACCCAGTGTTCTCCAGAGACTGCATGCCTGGCAACGGGGGAGCAGGGGAGTGAGGACTTCTGGGCACCAGAAAAGCAAAGCCAAAGCCTCGTGCCCTAAAGACAAGGCATCACATTCACTTCAGCACCCCTTCCTGAGGTGCCGTGGGGCCAAGGTGCTACATGAGGTCTTGGGCACCCAGAGAGGTGGCAGAGAGCTCACAGTCACTAGAGAACAAAGAGCAAAAAGCTATCATCACAGTATGCTGAGGGAGATGGCAGAAAGAAGTACAAGATTTGAGAGGGAAAAAAAATCCAAAGGTGAAAACAACTAGCTCAGTTCAGGGCATGCAAGAGATGGCAGTGGAGCGGGTCCCTGAGGAGTGCATAGGAGTTCTCCAAGAAACTGTAGAGTAAGCAGAGACGCAGTGGAGAGTACGCAGGATTGCTACAGGGTAGAGGGTCATCCAGGAGGGGACTGCAGGGAGCCTCCATTTATGCCCCCTGTACCCACATGCAGACTCTGGGAAGGGGCAGGCTCACAGGTCCCTGCTCTCAGAGAGCTGACACGTTGGGGAGTCATGCATTTACCACACTAATGGATGTGAACGTGTAAACAAAGTCTCTGAAGGAAAGGAATTCGATTCTGGGAGAACAGGTCTGAACCGTCGGGGAGGGCTCCCTCACGGAAGTGACCTTGGGCTGAGGTCTGGAGACAGTGGAGCTGTCCATTTGGTAAAGAAGTGGCGGGACACATCCCGGCAGAGAGAACCTGCAGTGCAAAGGCCCTGGTGGAAGGAAGTCTGGCACATTCAAAGAGCTAAAAGGTGGGAGAAGCTCAGGAAGCAGCAGGAAAGGGAGGAAGACAAGGCCCAGAAGACAGCCAGGGCAGGCCCTCGGAGCCTGGGCCGTTGGTGCCAAGAACAACAGGAAAAGCCACTGAAGGAGAGTTGGAACAGAAGCGAGAAGCAATCAGATTTGCATTTTATGGGGTCACTGTGGCTTTCGTGTGGAGGAGACAGGAACACCAGCAGGGAGGCGAGCCAGGAAGCCATTGCAGGACCGGGACAAGTGTCCGAATAAACAAAGCATTTAAGAAGTAAACTCAACAGGGCGTGGGGACAGATGAGACAGGCAAAGTCAGGAAGCGGGGGTTGGTGGCGGGAGGGAGGGCAAACAACGGGCTTAACAGGCAGAAGAGAGCAAAAGTCACAAAGACTTTGTATGTGGGGACATGCGAACCTTAGCCTCTGCTTAAGCAAGAGGCATCGGGAGGAGGAGGGCATGGGATGAATGGAGGACAGTCTATAAAATGCCACGCAGGTGGGCGCCTGGGTGGGTCCGTCAGTTAAGCATTTGCCTTCAGCTCAGGTCATGATCCCAGAGTCTCCCTCTCCTCCCTGCTCCTGCTCTCTCACTATCTCTGTCTCTCTCTGCAATAAATAAAATCTTTAAAAAAAAAAATGCCATGCAGGGCTTTGGAATCAGCAACTAGATCTCCGCTCTGCTCCTTACTTGCCGTGTCCAGGCAAGTGACTTCATGTCTTTGAGCCTCTGTCTGTTGCTTTGTAAAAGGAGATAATCATATTAGATTGCATCATGAAATTCTGACTTGTGTGTCAAAAACAATCAAAAGCAATTTCTTATGGTTCAATGTAATATATGCCCCCTAAGGGCTACTGTGCCCATCACATAAGATAATCCTGTGAGTGCACACCTTGTCCTCATTTTTTTTTTTTTTTAGATTTTATTTATTTGATAGACAGCAAGAGCATGATCACAAGCAGGGGGAGTGGGAGACAGAAAGCAGGATTCCTGCCAAGCAGGGAGCCCAATGTGGGGCTCGATCCCAGGACCCTGGGATCATGACTTGAGCTGAAGGCAGAAGCTTAACGACTGAGCCACCCAGGTGGCCCTGTCCTCATCTTTATCATCAGCTTCATCTCATTAACCACGGTCACCCAGGTGCACAGGGCTGGCTGATGGAAGCAAGTTGAGCTCCTGCTCACTGAGCCCACCGTCAAGACAAATGTCTCTTCTGCAAGGCTGTGTGGCTCAGTGGCACTTCTCCCTGACCCCCTTGGCTGGCCTCTGAAAGCACCCCAGACAACCAGGCCAGGCATTCGGAATCTCCCGGAATTGCACCTGGCCGAGAGGGTGGGGCTTGCAGGGCAAGGCCTCAGGAAGCCTGAAAAATCTGTGGGTGTGCAGGAGAGGGGGAAGAGGAAGGTTTCCAGTTCCTGATGCTCTGGTTAAGGCCTGTGGAACACTAGGTAAGTCACATTGTCTCTCCCCATCCTCACTCTCTCATTTGCAAAACATTAGACCAGGGGCTGGCAAACTTTCTCTATAAAGGGACAGATAGTAAATAATTTCGGTTTTGCGGATGATGTGGGTTCTATTTCAACTCCTTGACTGGCATTGTGATGTGAAAGCAGCCGGTGGGTAAGGAAAAGCAGAGCGCCCAGGGCACAGGGTACTTTTAGGGGCCCGTGAAAATGTTGGAATTTTAATTTCTTTCCAAGTCAGAAGAAAAAATAATATCATAATGATGAAGATGTAAGAGTGAATTCAGCCCACATTGTATTTGTCTTTGTATCAGCATACAGTCATAAAATACCATTTTTAATAATTTTATTTTAATGCAGGAAGAAGCCTCAGAGGCAGAACTGCCTAGGGGACATCAAAGTCATAACGTGGCCCTCTGTAGAAAAATACAGTGTTATTTATGGGTACCGGAATATGAACTTCTTACATTTTTTATTTTTGTAAGGAAATCTTCTTTTGATTTCCATCCCTCCCCCAACCCTTTCAAAGTGTAAAGGCATTTCACTCATGAGTGGTACAAAAATGGGTGGCAGGCCTTACCCCCCAGTGCTAGAGGGTCCTGAAGCCCTTCCCACTCACGTTCTGGTCAGACTGTGAAGAGTGAAACTGGAAATTAAGTGGAGCCGTAAAGGTTTCATGAAGAATGGGCAGGCACACCCTCCATCCAGAGTCACCTCAGCCCAAAGTCAACATACAGAAGTAGGGTCACCTAAGAACTAGCTACGCAGCTAGGAAAGGCCAGTAGGCTTAGGATGTGAAAAGGGGTTAAGTGTGGACTTCAGACTAGAGGGGGGTCGCTGCCAGGAGCCCTCCAAGGTCATCGAAGCATGGGGGGAGGGGGGAGTATTGAGTGTTTTCCTCACAACAACCACTTCTGACTCCAACTTCGTGTCCTACGATCCAATTCTGACATGAACTGTCAGACTCCACAGATTTAAGGGCTTAGTCCCCACAAGACTGTCCTCACTTCAGAGGTCAGTCACAAATACCAAGTCCTTGGGTTGCCCACACTCT
>RCUC01051820.1:0-15150 GCA_003697995.1 Taxidea taxus jeffersonii | reverse complement strand
AGAGAATCCCAAGCAGACTTCGCACTGAACACAAAGCCCAAATTGAGGTTCATCCCAGGACCCTGAGATCAGGACCTCAGCCAAAATCAAGAGTCAGAAGCTCATCTGACTGAGCCACACAGGTACCCCTTTAAGAATAGTTTTCAAAAGGGATTGATAGAAACTTTGATGTATACTAAATAAACATGTAGGATTGTAAAGATGCGTTTTTACAATAAAATGTAAACCAAAAATATCCAAATATTCAAATGCCCTTTTTTACCAAAAATATGTAATATAGGAATATAATTTTTTCAATAATGTTAACTTTATGATCTAGTTTTTAGTAAGTCCAAATATGAGATATTCAATGGCATGAAAATACCAGCTAATATTATTTCATTTTGGATAACTAACATAACAATATTTTTTTCTTTTGCATATCTATCTAACATGTGCACCTGTAGGTATTCGTTCCGTACTGGGAACAACTACTATTGGTGCAATGTTTGCTCTTGAAAAATTTTTAATTACTCTGTACATTCTTTTCAGTTCCACTGTCACTTTGCATTGGAAGATTACTATTTTGGGGTCTTTTTAAAGTTTTTATTTAAATTCCAGTTAGTTAATATACAGTGTAAGATTAGTGTTTAATACAATAAAAATATAATTTTAAATGTTGGGATGAAAATTCATCAAATAACTTCATATTCAGCTTACACAATACTGCAACAAAAATAGGAGTTAAGCTCCCAGGTACTTTAAAGAAACAGCATGTGAGAGTAGAAATTTAAAGATACAAAGCAATTCACATGAGGTACCTATAACAGTCAAACTGATACAGCCAGAAAATAGAATACTGGTTACCAGGGGTTGAAGGGAGAAGGGAAGGGAGTTACTATTTAATGAGGACACAGTTTCAGCTTGGAATTTTGAAATAAGGGTGGATGGTGGCAATGGATCCACAACGATGTGAATGTACTTAATGCCACTGAACCGTAGACTTAAAAATGTTAAGATGGTAAATTTTGTTATGCTTTTTTTACCACTGTGAAAAAAAATACTAAAGGTTTATAAAGCAGCTTTGAATAATTCCCACTGCTCTTAAATAATCCTGGTTTTCTTTGTTGGTTTGCATATTTCAGTTCACTGGGGATAGAAGGAGGTATTAAAAATAAAAGATAAGGTTAAAATTATAGTGGTACCAGCAAGAGCACTTTAATATTGAAGAAAGTTCTTTAGAGATCATACAGATGGCTTAAAATTTCTCTGATACTCTATCCATGGATATCTGGCTTCAGAGAATAATTCCAAAAGGGAGGAATTTATATTTATTAAGCATCAACTAAGTGCTAAGCACTGTACTAGATGCTTCTGCTGGCTTTGTCTCATTATATTCTCACAGTAACTTAGTGAGATTTATTATTCCCATTTTAGTATTTATTATTGCCATTCTATTCTCACAGTAATGAGATTGATCATTCCCATCTTACAGAAGAGGGAATGAGGAATTCAGATTTGTGTTCCTAGTAATGCATAAACTTGGTCTTTTGAATCCCTGTCTCCTAAATAGGAAATCAAGGCCTTTGATTTTCTCCTAATGAAGTGTTAACAAATATACATTTTGTGCCATTTCCCTATGTCAATGGCTAGTAGCTTTGGCAATATTTAACCATTCCTAGGTAGCATAGATGATGTACTACAGCAGGAGGAGTATTTGACCAGGAATTTGGAGCAACACTACAGTCCCTTTGGATGGATCAATAAACTCTATCTAGGCCCTGCTTCCCTCAGCTGTGAAGGGAGATAAGGACCCTTCCTCTATTTCACTGAGTTATGCTATAAGGGCTGAAGTGATCAAGGATGTGAAAGCACCTGACAGATACAAAGGGCCATAAAACATGTGAACCTAGCATTTGCAGCCACAATTGCCAGTTGCTACAAAGATCTAAGTTATCTACCCACCCTGTCACCATTCAATAAAGTAAAGCCCTTTTCTTTGAAAAGCTTTTATAGTCCTTCATTTTTTCAAGATGATCTCTCCGACCTTCCTGGTATGGCTAATCAATAGAATTCTGACATTATCTGGCATGAACACAGTGTATAAAGTTTTATGAGGCTGAGAAGCTTGTCTCCCAAATAACACTGACTTCTTGTCTTGCTCCTCTGGGCCTTGGCCATTCCCCATCTCATATAGAACCTCATGACCCTCAAAGAGAGAGAGCTCTCGGTGCCTATGCAATGGTCAGGAGCCACAGTCATATTATGCAGCAATATGACTTGTCTAGACATAAAACTGGCTTGATTGCTTGGAACTGTCTTGGAGATGGTCCATGGAGCACCTTCTGGACAGGTGGTAGGTGTTAGTGGAATGAGGTAGTTGACACACAGATAAACTAGGCTGGCAGAGAGAACAATTAAAATGATGTTGCCACAATGCCAATGTTATTTTTAAAATTTATCCATGCTGCCTGGTGGCTTAATGGGAATTTCTTTTCTATAATAAAGAAACCAAGCCAGAAGCTAATGCTATGAATGAGGTCCTATCCACACAACACAAAGCAAAATGCTGTTTTAATGACAAATCAAGTTAATTCAGAAATGGGGTAAATTGGAGGGGAAGACGAAGCATGACAGACTGTGGACTCAGAAACAAACTGAAGGTTTTGGAGGGGAGGGGAGGTGGGAGGTTGGGTGAGCCTGGTGGTGGGTATTAAGGAGGGCACAAATCACATGGAGCACTGGATGTGGTGCATAAGCAATGAATCTTGGAACACTGAAAAAAAAATGTAGACAGTATAGTAGCATAATTCAGAACCTAAGGGTGGGTTTTCTCCCTCTGATTTATTCCATTGAGTCTGTACTCCAGCAAAGCCAACTTAGGAATTACAAAACATCTTCAATTTTACTATATAGACTCAGATTGAAGATGCTTATACCACCATTAAGGGTGAAAGAAACAAACATTCAGGAAAAGTATAAGAATCCAACTGATCCGACTTTCAAGCCCAAGGAAAGCTGTTCTAATAAATAGTATCTTCTGATCATAGTAATCAACTTGGTCATAAATAAAATAAGGAGTTACCTTTATTTGGTAACACCATTAATATGAGACACGCCTTTGATTTCTCACATTTTGGTATGTGCAAGTCAGAGGAAGCATAGAGGCTAAGATCTTACCCTACACAACAGGAGCTGGCAATGCATATCCCGAAGGCCAAGTGTGGTCCACTGTTGCTTTTTATTTAGCCCACACGCTAAAAACATTCATTGTATCTTTAATGTGTTTTTTTTAAATCAAAAGACAATATTTTGTGACAGGTGAAAATATAAAATTCAAATTTCAGTGTGCATGACTAAAGGTTTATTGGAACATAGCCATTAATTTACGTGTTACCTATGGCTGCTTTTGGGCTATAACTACAGAGTAGCTACAACAGAGAGCATATGGCCTCAAAGCCCAAAATATTTACTATCTGACCTTTTATAAAAAACATTTGCTAAATCAGTGCCCTAAAATCATCTTGCTTAGGTTCAAACTTGCTCTACCACTTATTAGCTGGGTGTTCTTAGGCAAGTTAGCCTTCCTATGCTTCAGTTCCCTCATCTGTAAAATTAGAATGACACCACCAACTACATAGGCTAGCTGAGGGAACTAAGTAAATGAAATGGGTTTAATGTGCTTAAACCAGTCCCTGGACCATAATAAGAACTCTGTGTTAGTTATCATTATTATTATACTTTATCTTCTAAAACGTTTCAAGCTTACATCTTATGCTGGTTTGGGAAACTGTAAAGAAAAGTTTTTACTAAATGAAAAAAAAATTAGAATATGAAATTGATTATAATCATATTGTTTAACGTAAATTCAGCAAATAAAATGTCATGGGGAAAAAGTAGTATACATGTGTTTATTATTCATCCCATCCACCTGCCATGCTTTTTTAAAAAGATTTTATTTATTTATTTATTTGTCAGATAGAAAGAGAGAAAGAGAGAGAGCACAAGCAGGCAGAGTGGCAGGCAGAGGCAGAGAGAGAAGCAGGCTCCCCACTGATCAGGGAACCCAATGCAGGACTCGATCCCAGGACCCTGGAATCATAACCCGAGCTGAAGGCAGTGGCTTAACCAACTGAGCCACCCAGGCATCCCACCAACACCTGCCATGTTTTTAGCCAAAAAGCTTTGTGTAATTTTGAAGCCCATTAGTCAAGAATGAAAATACAGTTAGGTAAAACCAGTTGGATTGTCACATAGGCCATATTATGTAAAAATAGGATTAAACCTCCTAAAATTATTTGTCTAATAAAATACATAATTAGATATTGTTTGACTAAAACACCAGCTACAATTTAAACAGTTATGACCAATTATGTCAGCTTGCCATGTTACCTTAAATATTATAAAACATAAGACAAATGCCTAAAAAGCTAAGGATATTTTAATTTCAATATTTTGCTTTAGAGGCTTTTAAGTAAACTTTATCTTCTATATTGAAGAAAATTTTAATCTGGGTTGAAAATATGGACATTTAAGGAACAATAACAAAAGGTGATGGGATATAATCATCAACATAAAAAGTTCTTTGAAATTATTAATGTGTAAATGTAAAAATGGGTAGAAATATGAGTATAAATTTTAAGAATGAAAATGAAAAGTCCAGAAAGAACACAAATGAAAACTATTTTTAATGATTAAATTAATTTAGATTAACATAAGATATATTTTTTATAGACTTACAAAGATTTTTTTTCCTAAATGATAATGCTGGTAAGGGTAGAATAATCATAGCAAAGATTATTAAGATGTTTACCTAGGGCCATGTTCTTTTCTAAGGATTTTATACATATCAACTTGGGTCATCTTCAGAACAACCTCAATTCAATATTATTATTAGAAGCATTCTAATAATATTCTACTGTTAAAAAAAAAAACAAAACTAGAGCCCTAAATCACTCACCTAGTTGGAGGTACAACTGGTATTTGAACCCAAGCTTTCCAGTTCATGCAATTACTGTTTCCCACTACTATGCTATTGGTACAATGACATGGACATACTCATACTGGGCTTGTTTCAGAGAAAACAATACACACCATGAGCTGATGGCAGGTAAAAAAGGGGAAAGATGGTCTTCATTGGTGTTCTCTTCATCTTAACTTCTTCCAAGAGAATATGTTTCCTTATTCCACACCTTGTCCTAGACTAATGGTAAATATATTTTCAATGATATTTTAAAGACAAAATAGAAATTTTGCCAAGGCTCATAGGAGCAGTTTTTGTCAAGTCAGAACTACTACACAGATGCATGGTGGTTGTTCCCTGGTTTAGGGTCAGAAGAGAAATCACAGATTTACAGATGGGGTTTTTTGTGTTGATATACAAGAGAAGGGAGGGCCAAGTATATATTGAGAATCTGCCAAGTTCTAAGAGCTTTATACGTATTGACTCATTCTGACCTCCTAAATCCGTGAGCTGAGTTATTATCTCCACTTAACAAAAGACATCTCTAGGTCACATCAGTGGGTTATTTAAATTTAACCAAGCTCACACAGCCAGAAAGTGTTATAGCCTGGTATTAACTTAAGTTTATCTAATTCCAAGATTTCTATTATTTCCAGTACACAGCACTGCCTCCTATCTAAGAAGTTGTTATCAGGTTTTATCTCCATACCATGAGGAAGCAGAATCCTGATATGTGCTGTTGGGGACTAGGGTAAAAAATCAGGAGGATGTGGAAGAAGAAACAAATGTAAGAGCAAGAGAGGACACTTGAACAGAAAAGTAGGAGGACTGCCTTTCTGGGATCAGGAACTAGAGCTCACAATTTGCTTTATGTGCTCCTTTAGCATGACATGTGAGGAAAGCAGACCAAAGGGTTGAAGACAAGACACATTTTGCCTAAAATTCAGCATTGTTATGTAGGGAAGCACATTAAAATATGCAGAGCAATCCACATCATGTGAGCAACTCACAACTGAAATCTGATAGAAATACACATCAAAAACACCTATTAAAGAGAATGTAGATCAATACCTGGCCACCGAACAGAATGCAGATTCCCAGGAAGGGGCAGGATTACCTCTTGTGATGAGAGATAGCAGCATTGGGAAGTCAAGCTAATGATAAGACCCCACCGTTTCAGTATAGCTGGGAGATAGACTCAGCCAGCATTCAGTGATAGGATCTGTCATGAGCAGACAGGGTCCCACGATAGCAAGAACTTGGGTCCAGAGAAGCAGAACAAGACCCAGGTAGGGGTAAAATGAATTTCTATGCTAATTGTTATGGCACTCTTAAAATGCTTTATCAAGCTCTGTCCTTATATGATGATAAAGATGGACACATCTCTCCCAATAGACTAGGAACTCCTTGAGCGCAGGTGCTATGTTTTAGTCATCTGTAAATACCCAGACCTTAATGTTATAAATTGTAAATAAACATTTAATAGAAGATGGATAGATGAAGGAAAATAGCTTATTTACGAGTATGGTGGAAATCCACTTATTATGGTTGGGTTACAGGACCCCAGAATAGATTCTATAGTCAGTTTGACTTGCAGCTAAATCATAAGAGCTACCAAACTAGAGTTCCTAGGATTCTACTAATCAAGTCATAACTGTCCCAAGGGCCCTTCAAGGCAAGATCCTCAGGTAGGGCTCCTAAGGGGAACAGTAGTGGGACAGGAGGGATATAAAGGCAGGGGGTGAGCTGAGTTAACTCAGTGTGTAGAATTTTATCAGTGAAAAGTCATTGCTATTGACTACAGACTAACTAGGCAAATTGGGGCATGTCCAGAGAAGTAAGGGAAGAGTGTGAGGGGACAGGAATTTATACTGAAGGTAGAATTATGAAAAGTCTGGGGTTGTATCACTAGAAGAGATCAGCCTTATTAACACCCAGTGCTTGTCATATCATGTGGGTATTATATGCAACTGATGAATCATTAAACACTACATCTGAAGCTAATGATATACTGTATGTGGGCTAATTGAATTTAAATTAAAAAAAGAGGAAGAAGAGATCAGACTTCATAGGGACAGGACAGCTCACCTCGAGCAGTTTTTTTGTTAGTTGGTTAGTTTTCTTCCTTTTTTTTTTTTTTTTCCTATGTAATATTCTAGGGCAAAACCGAAACCAATGAGTGGAGAATAGGCAGGTGGACTTCATTTGCTAGTAGCATGGATAAGCCTGTGGCAGGGAAACAACAGGAGTCACTCTTAACAGACTAGAATTGGTGAGATTAAAGTGTGGAACCACATGACCTCCATAGTTGTTTCTTTTCACTTGTTCTGTCTCAGAAGTCTCCAATGTTTTGAGGAAACTCATCACAAACTCAGCATAAAAGTCATGCTTAGGACTATCCAGAGAGAGAAAGGGAGATAAAGAATGAGCAAGAGAAGGAAAGAGAGAGAAAAGGAGGAATGTATATGTCACCCTGAGCTGGTATGTCTTTGGGTAGCTTATATGTATATCAGTAATGCTCTCCTTCTAGACAGCTCAACCTTATCAAGGTTCTGTGCTACTTCATTCAGTAAAGTAATGAGCTGGTGGTTGTTGTGTCCCTCATGCTACTCTTTATCCCAAGGATCCTGAACCTCAAATTTCATCCATGCAGTAGTTTTGCTTTCACTTTTGAAACATTAACTAATTTGCTTTAATGATTATACTCATTATCCCTTAATTCTATGAAATAGTATGTCATACAAATTAATTAGTTCATCCTCCCATGACAAATATCACCACCCCTCAATTTCAAAGCTAATTTTAATTCTCTAGGGTCATAGTATGAGTCAGCAACAGACCCAAAACATGAACTTGGAACTCTGACAGTCCAAAATGGATGCCCTGACCTTTAAATGTAAAGATGATTCCCTTGGCCCACTGACAGCATGTGGTGACTTCATGACTTGTTTCCTTTAGCTAATGAAACTGTATGAATTACCAGCACTCTCCAACCTAGCCATTCATTCATTCCTTCACCACTATGCAAAACAAGAGCAAAATAGGCTAAGGCCCAACCCTTCCAAAGCCCACAAGCCTTTGTTTGTTTTAAACTGTGATCACAAGTTGAAGAGTGAGTAAAAAGTAGTCTTTTTAAGATGGGAAAAGATCTGGCATATAACTAGATACATTTGACAAAAACATCCAACTAGAATCATAAGGCACTATGACAAGGATAAATGAGATGAGATGGAAGACTGAGTTAGTTGCCCATCACATTCTGAATCACTAATAACAGGAGCGCTTTTAAGCTGCATGGGATCAGAAATTCTTAAGCCTTAATTGACACAACTTTCTGGTTCAAACTGGTTTTGAGTTTTTGCTACATGCCAGGCAATTTTTCATGTGTCACTAAATCCTCAAATAACCCATGAGGGATGTACATTCAAGGAATGCCTAAGATTCTAAGAAGCAAGTACAAAATGGCAGAGGTAGGACTAGATCCCAGGATTCTGGGGCTTCAGAGTCCATGCCCCCCCATTACCCCCTTTACAATAGATGAACAACAATTACAGGGTAAGGGGTTAGGTGGGAGGTTTACCTCTCATGAACTACTTGAGTAAAATGCTGCCTGGTTTTATCAGTTAGTGCAGTTAGTTCTAGAGGCCCATTAGGAGAGTGTTCAGGGCCTCAGAGACACTAGGGGAGTATATCTGTGTACCATTATCCCAGCAACCAGGTTCTACCAAGGGCTGGAGGAGACAGAGATGAGGAGGATATGGACTTTTTTTACTGGTACATGGGAGACTGAAGCATCCAACATCTCTACAGTAACCCACATTCAGAGGGCATGCATCTTATCCAACACCTTTGAGTTTTCTAAAGCAGCATGAGCCTGTGGAAAGAGTAGGAGTGGGTCAAGAGGAGCAACATAAACCAACAGTTAATGGCCCAGTTTGAGTCAGGCTCTGATGCCAACCACCTGGGGCTATTCCTGATACCTGTGCTGCTGTTTAGGGAGGAGATGTTGCCACACTAGACTTCAGGTTACACAATGGTCCAAACTGCATGGGAATGATCTGATGGCATCTTAAAATAATCTATGCAAAAAGTGCTATACAGGGGCGCCTGGGTGCCTCAGTGGGTTAAAAAGTGCTATACAAACCCTAATGCAGTATTTTCCTCTTGTCATATTTTAAGACTGTGAAAACTAAGGCTCGTTAAGATGTCTGCTTAGGAAGAGGAAGGTCACTTATATATTCCAGATCTAGGCATATGCTATACTCCGTGTTGCAGCCCACCCATCTACTTCCAAATATGCAAAGCTCATAACTAAGAATAAGACTTAGTTATCAGTATTTTCCATCTGACTGCATAATTATAAGAATTGATTAGAAAGTCTCTTTTTAGCTCATTCATATCTCCAGGGTAGATGCAGAATTAGGCGGCCTTAATTGCAGAGGCTGGAGAAACTGTGAACTTTGAATTGGTATATATAAAACAAAAAGAAAAAAAAAACACCTTAAAGTTGTCCAGTTAAATTAGTGTGAGTTTTTATTCACAAATTTCTGATTCTCTATTATAGCACTGGGGGCTCGTAAACAAATTTTCAGGTAGTTTATTTTTTTCCCTTTCTCTCCATACATGTATTAGTGCATTTTGACATAAGGGTAAATTCCCACAAATCAAATTAATCTCCTAATATATCTTTATTTCTAATGCAGTAACTGGCTGGAACATTAGAAGATTATTTTTGAGTCATACAGTGAGATCAAGTTAATATGCAAAGACCTAAATCGTGCAGAAATGAAATCTTAACATCTAGACACTTCTCTGGAGATGCAACTGTAAGAATGAAATGTGGCCCAAGAAGCATATAGCCCTAAGAATATGGCAGAATTTGGCCCTATTTTATTCTTGCTCACACTTTGTAGATTAAAATATTATTCTCATTTGAAATAAACAAATACATTTATCTTTATTATTTCTCCCCATCCCCCAGAAGATAAGAGCAAAATAAAGTTATCTTTAGTTTGCAGCTGCTATGGGAAACATCAAGAGATAGCCCTGGAAAATAATGTAGCCACACAAAAAGCTTTGAAGCCCACAAAGATATTCTTTCTTTGCTAGGGGTGGGGCAACAGTACTAAGTAAACAAAGACAAATAGTAAAGCCCATGATTCCTACTGACAGCCTTTGCCCATCACAAGATTCTTTGAAATATAAATCTCATTTTTCAGGTCACCCTATTCACAAAGAAATGATTAATTGAGCAAATACATAGGAGTCTTTAAACTAGGCAAGGTGTGTCTTCATAGCAATATGAACACAGAGAAAGCACATGCATCTGTCTCAGTAAGTCAGGAAAGGTTTCTTGAAGGAAGTGGTATTTCATTTCAGCTGGGCCATCAAGTTAATGAATGTGGATACATATTCTAAACAAAGGGGACAATACAAGCAAAGTGTTGAAGATATACAAGTACATGGAAGACTAAAGTCATAGTTAAAACACTCCAGTGTAGCTGGAACTTAGCAGGGATGGGTAGGAGATGGGTCTGGAAAAATATATGGGGACATATTGCAAAACTCATATTGGTAACTAAGGAATTTGAACTTTAACTTGAAAGCTGTGGAGACCTGGAGATTCTAGGAAGGAGAATAAAATGATTAAAACAGTAGGAGTTCTACTTTGTTGACTTTACAGATTTTGTTGGATTATAACATAAATAGAACATAGAAGTAGTGTATAACTTAATGAATTTCACAAAGTCAACACAGCCATATAACACCATATCAGTAGCCACTAACTATCCAATCAAGGACCAGGTCAAGAAAGAACATTACCAGTTCCCCAGGAGACTCCTCATGCTCCCTCCCTGTCGTTGACCGCTTTCCACCCTTGCCAGTAAAGGTAACCATTATC
Source organism: Taxidea taxus jeffersonii (assembly GCA_003697995.1). Classification (NCBI taxonomy): domain Eukaryota; kingdom Metazoa; phylum Chordata; class Mammalia; order Carnivora; family Mustelidae; genus Taxidea; species Taxidea taxus. The sequence continues at coordinate 4,306 of RCUC01051820.1, read as the reverse complement.
CTGACTTCCAATGGTATTGATTAATTTTATCTGGTTTTGAATTTCATATGAATGGAACACCATGCTATCTGTGCCTTGGTGTTTGGTTTCTTTTGCTCATTACCTCGTCTCTGAGATTAAACCATATTGTGGTAGAGTTGCATTTCTTTCATTCCTGTTGCTAAATACTATCCCATGGTATGAATATACCACACTTCATCAGTTCTGTGATGGATGTGGACATTTGGGCTATTTCCAGGTTTGGGTTGTTAACACACGATGTTGTTATGAATATCCCATACAAGTCTTTTGGTGAATATGTGCATTCAGTTTTATTGCATATAGTGGAAGTGGATTTTTTGTGTCAAAGGGTAAGCTGATGTTCAACTTTAGTGCACATGCTAAACATTTCTGTAGGACCTGTTCCAATGCATACCCCCACCAGCAGTCTATGAAGTTCCAGTTACTCCACATCCTTGCCAGCCTTGGTACTGTCACCTTCATTTAAGCCCTTATCCAGGTATATGGTGTTCTAAGGCAGGTTTCAGAAAGTTGACAGGCCATGCAATTCAGAGCACCATTTCTGACAGCAGGATCTGTGGCAAGTCAGGAAAATTGTATGCCCTTGGGTTATAGGCTGGGCTCTCACTCCAGAGAGAAGCAGCCCCCACCCTCATCCATTTAGCACCAACCCCTCCCTGTACCTTGAAAGCAAGTCCTGCTGGGGCAGCTCTCTTTACTACCCACACAAGCACAATCCTGAGCTGATCTCTGAGGCTAAGTGTCCTGCAGGGTGGGATTCTTTGGAAGGTCTCAGTGCCTAGTGGATTAGAATTGGAATTGCGAATTTTATAAAAGAGGTCTTTCTTTACCAGACCATCTTACTAAACTGGAGGGTGTTCTTTTCTTGAAACAAGAAAGCTCTCTCTCTCCCTCCCTGCCTTTTTTTCCTGTTGTTAATTTCCTTTTTCAAATCTCTGCTCAACAGTGTTTTTAGCCTCCCTTATGATTCCTGAGTAATTTGGATTCTGAAATCTGTACTTTAATTCCATAAGTGAAGCATTCCCTTTCTCAGACCTACTATTTCTCCTTAGGGCTGCATTTCTTAGCTCTACTAATAACATCATTGAGACTATCAGTCATGATTTCAGAAACCTGAGAGCACCTCTGACTTCTGCTCCTGCCCCCACCCACCCCCACATGTCACTTCCACCTCTCATACCACCCTACATTTTACTTTCCCCCTTCTGCCATCTTGGCTCAGATCCCCTTGCTTACACTGCTCATTTCCTGTGTTGCCATTCTGATGTGTCCCATATTGCACTGAAATGTCAACTTACTCAAGCATAAATACATCTACATAATATATGTATGGCTCTTATTTCCAAATTCTTATATTTTTAAATGTCCAAGGTGGTCAAATGTCTCCAGAATAAAAACGCAAACTTTTTAGATGGGCATAAGCCTTCTGCGTAAACTCCCTAACTCATCCTTCCAACATTCTTCCACTCCTCCTCATCAGTACTTTACACTCTGGTCCAGTAGATCTCAAACTGTACTTTCAGGAACCCCAGTGTTGATGGAAATGCTATAGAATCCATGTCAAGGACTAATGGTAGAGAAGGAGATGCTGAACAATTAAGCCTCTGTTCCTAATTTTATTTATTTTAATAGTAAATATTTATGTATTTAATGTATAAATTTACTATGTTTTTATCTTTTGTACCAAAGTTCCACAGTTTAAAAAATAGCAGTCGGTTTTAAGCCCTCTGCCCCCTTGTAACTGAAAGCTCTTCTGAGCTCTGGACATTTGATCTCATGTCCCTATCTTTTGCTACTGTGTTCTCCAATGCACTGAACTATTCCTTCTTTCTTCCCACCCATTTCCACATTTTCAGATGCAGCATCTCTTTTGAAACCACCTTATCCTTTGGTGTTGGTCATGATCTCTCCTCTTTCATTCATGATTTTATTTGTGTGGGCCCTTTCTCATTTTGATAAGTCTGGCTAAGGATTTATTGATCCTATTAATTCTTTCAAAGAAACAGTTCTTAGTTTTGTTGATCTGTTCTCTCATTTATTTTTATTTTTTTTTATTTCAATATCATTGATTTCTACTCTAAACTTTATCATTTCTTTTTTCCCGCTGGATTTGGGCTTTACTTGCTGTTCTTTTTCCAGCACCTTTAGATGTAAGGTTAGGTTGTATATTTGAGACTTTTCTTGCTTCTTGAGAAAGGCCTGTGTTGCTATAGACTTCCCTCTTAGGACCACTTTTGCTGCATCCCAAAGGTTCTGAACTGTCATGTTTTCATTTTCATTTGCTTCCATGTATTTTTCTAACTCTTCTTTAATTTCCTGGTTAACCCATTCATCCTTTAGTAGGATGTTCTTTAACCTCCATGTATTTGTGTCCTTCCAAATATTTTCTTGTGATTGAGTTCATGTTTTAAAGCTTTGTGATCTGCAAATACATATGGTATAATCTCAATATTTTTGTACCAGTTGACACCTGATTTGTGATCCAGTATGTGATCTATTCTGGAGGATGTCCCACACTTAACAAGAATGTGTGTTCTGTTGCTTTAGGATAAAAAGCTCTGAATATATCTCTTAAGTCCATCTGGTCCAATGTGTCATTCAAAGCCTTTATTTCCTTGTTGATCTTCTGCTGAGACGATCTGTCCATTGCTGTGAGAGGGGTGTTAAAGCAGTACTGTGGATGGAGTTAGAAGGTATTATGCTAAATGAAGTCAGTCCAAAAAAGACAAATACCATATGATTTCACTCATATAGGGAATTTAAGAAACAAAACAGATAAACATAGGGGAAGGGAAGGAAAAATAAAATAAGATGAAAACAGAGGGAGACAAGGGAGACAAACCATAAGACTCTTAACTATAGGAAACAAACTGAGGGTTACTAGAGGGGAGCTGATGGGGGGATCGGGTAACTGAGTGATGGGCATTAAGGAGGGCACTTAATATAATGAGCACTGGGTGTTATATGCAAATGATGAATCACTAAATTCTACCTCTGAAACTAAAAAGAGAGAGAGAGAGAGATCCCATCACTAATTTCAGAGAGCCCCTCTTTGGCTCCACCCTGATGGAAAGATCTGTACATTGGCAGAGCCTTTTGACTAGCAGGTTTCCATTGTGTTGCACATGTGGATCAGGGCAAGCAGGTTGGAGAACCCCCAAAGTGGCAAAAATAAATTAATTAATTTAAAAGTAAGGACTTTTTTGAGGCCCTCTGATTCTCATTTAGGCTTTTCTACCTCATTCAAGGGAAATGTTTATGCTTACCAAGAGGTAAACCAAGAAACTACAGTGAGAAGGTCACTTATGTAGCCATTTAAGAGAGATTTCCAAGCAATCTCCTTGATTTCTATTCCTCACCCTGCTTCAGCTCCTCATACCCCCTATCACCCCTTTGGGAAGATCGCCCTTAAAAGTGATTCTTGCCTCCATTACACACTTTCCCTGTGGGTGTTCTTAACTTTGGCTCCCTCTGCTCTTACCCTGTAATCTTTTTCACCTACTTTTCATCTTCCAGAAATTTACCAAACCCTTCCTCTCAGTGTCTTGAACTCACATGTAACTGAATTCACATTTGTGGTGGAATAAGTTCAAAGATCTAGGATTTGTTTTGGATTAGAGAAGATATCTGAAGTCCCAACTGGACAAAAGTTAAGGAAGTTCAACAAGATGAAAAGGATTGAGCAGGAAACTCAATGAAGGGCTAAGAGGAAATGAGTCAAATTTAAAGTGTTGGACAAAACTGAAGAAAAAGCAAGTAAAAGCCCTCAAATCCAGGCATCTGGCAGCTGAAACAGTAGCATGAAATAGGAAAGACAAAGATCTGTCCTTGCTGTTAAATTAGAGGCAGCCTAGGCTCACTCTTTCTTATTGTTTCTCTGGGGATGAGCAGTCCTTACAAACACATGTTAAAAGGAATGTCAGAGTCTTCACCTCTGGTGGGACCCCAAATGTAGCAGGAGGAATATTTACAGTTTTCACACTAAATGAAAAAAAAAATTCCCATAGAGGCAGTATCTGAGGTCACTAACTTACTTCATTCAGAAGGATTGTGTTCAGATTCTATTGATACACTTTATACATGAAAACAATGAGAAAGACAAAAGTATTTTTAACATGCAACTTAAGTTTTGTCCATACACTCCAAGCCAGTATTCTAGTGATAAATCAAACAAAGTTGGAGTAAGGTCTGGGGAATGGTCATTTCATTCAGCAAGCACAAACTGATAAATTTAATGATTCATTAAGAAATAGTCAATGGTCAAGTCAGTGTAAGAAAAAAAAAA
>RCUC01051812.1:0-28362 GCA_003697995.1 Taxidea taxus jeffersonii | reverse complement strand
GTCTTCTCCTTTAAGAAGACTGGAGGACACGTGTTGCATGGAGCCCTGGGTGTGGTACATAAACTATGAATAGGAGAGGCAATGGGAGAGGAATTAGCAGGAAATTCCACCCCAGTTCAATAAACCCTGACCCCTTCGGGTGGCATCGTGGCCATCCTGTATCAGTTCAGAAGACTTACCACCTTGACTGGTAGGGTTGACAGACTAAATTTCACTCTTCTAAGTTGTCTTTATAAAGATCTCTTTCTTTACTTTTTACATTGTTATTATTATTTTTTAAGGAGGCTCTACACTCAGCGTGGAGGCCAGTGTGGGGCTGAGATCAAGACCTGAGCTGAGATCAAAAGTCAGTTGCTTAACCGACTGAGCCCCTCCCCGCCCCCCAGGTGCCCTGGAAGATCTTCCTTTAAACCAGACTAGAGGTTGCACTATAACTAACACCGTAATTAGATCACTTGGTTACCTCTCTGATTTAAGGTATTGGAAATGAATGGAGATATATGCAAATGAAGGGGCATGAAAAGTGTTAGCAATTTTCCAGGTAGTCAGGGAAATTTCCTTCTATCTCTGTCTCTACTGTGTCAGAGTTGAAATCCTCAGTTAAATGCAACAGGGCCAAGTACCCTCGCTTGAAAATATCTTGATTCTTGTTTTCCTAATTCTGCTTCAGAGAAGTCTTTGGATAAGATACATAAAACCAGAGGGGAGTTCTCATCAGGGATTACATAGATGGTGGATATTTAAATTTGCAAAACATTATCAAGAAATATGAGACACGTCAGCCATCTCCTGTGCTAACATTTTTTCAAAGTGAATTATTTTGTGGATGTTCGAGGTGGGGGAATACTGGAAAGAAAAAAAGATAGGAGGAACCGAATTATTTATAATTATGATATGTATGTGTTGGCGGGACGGGGGCTGCCTTCTGAGACACAAATGGATGACAAAGAATAAGTTATCTCTTTATAGATAGAACATGGCAATAATTGCATAGATTCTGGCTTCAAAAAGTCATAATCTATTAATTTGATGGATATCCAAAAGCCATAATCTGTCAATCAGGTGTCAGAAGAAAGAGTGTCTCAGAGCTTTGAAGCATGACATTTAGAATACTGCTGGATACCTTTATTTTTATTCTGATAGCAATAGGGAGAAAGAATTCAAACATTCTTGGCAGAGGTAGAGAATGAGTATCATTTTAGCCATTTTAACAATTTTTTTTATTAAAGATTTTATTTATTTGACAGAGGTCACAAGTAGGCAGAGAGGCAGGCAGAGGTGGGGGGAAGCTGGCTCCCCGCTGAGCAGGGAGCCTGATGCGGGGCTTGATCCCAGGACCCTGAGATCCTGACCTGAGCCGAAGGCAGAGGTTTAACCCACTGAGCCACCCAGGTGCGCCGCCATCTTAAGAATTTTGCAACTTAAAAGTGGTATTGGATCAGCATGCTGTATTGAAAATGTGCAGAAGTCACACCGCAGTGAATTAGAGGGAGATAATTTCGTCCTGAGATTTTGCCGACATACCTATCATGGCATTGCTTTCTTGGTTTAAATGTGAACAGAACCTGAGGTTTTGTTTTTTCGTCAATTCCCACCGATTATTTCTGTATACTGGGTGAATATTCCTTGAAACTCACTAATGATCACTGAGGAAAATGCTCTGGTCTAGCAATGAAATGTCAGATTGATGGAAGGAATGAATGGGAGATGTCACCCATCTGGAAAAATAGAGTTTTTCCAGAACCCAGTAAGCATGCTGGTACCAGTGAACAAAGACCTCCCCCTCCTCCTGATAGGAAGAGAAGAATTTAATGCTATAGCCCCTTGGTGTTAGAGCCTTTATTTCCTTCCTTTAAAACCGAATGGAGGTGCATTCATCTCATTACAATTCCTTTAGTTTAAGATGCTCTTCTAGGTACATCAGAAATTTTATGCAAAAATATTTCTGGTGCAGAGGTCAGCAAACCCATTGGGTTTTCTTTCCTGCTCATGGCCAGCACGGCAAAGAAGCATCCTGTGTTCCCTTCCTGCCTTTACTCCCGAGGTCTAGCTAAAGTTCAAGTCAAAGAGGGAATTACTCTGCATATCAGGTTTAGCCTTCCTGGCCCCTGTCTTTAGCACAAGCACCTCGTTTGAAAAGCAGAGGGTAGGAAGGGCATCAGGGTTCAGAAGCCAAGAAAAAGGGGTATTGCTCTTCCTGCAGAACTATGGTGAACCTAGACCGTATCTTCAGGAGATCAGAGCAGCTGTAAGAAGCAGACCAGCTCTTCTCTTTCCCTCCGCATGAACCAGCTTCCCTGGGGGTTTGCCCAAACGAACTCATCATTGTATTGTTCTAAGGGACAGGGAAGGAGCGAGGGAGGTAAGATTTATTAATACCCAATCTGTGCCCCCACAGCATTCTCAGTGCTTTGTATGTGGAAATTTATTTTATTTTCACGATGATCTCATCCATGTTTGTGGTTTTAATTTCATCTACCTGACCACTAATGACTCACATATTTGGTCATCTCTGAACTCCAGGGCTATATACCCAACAGCCCAGTTGATGCTTTTGCTCTGTGTCTCAAAGGCACATGGGACTCAACATTGCCCAACCCAGCACATGATTCTCACTTCCAAACCTCACTGCTTTCTACTGTTCCCGACCTTATTCCATGGCACCACCATCCAACCAGTTTTGTGCCTCCCTCCTTTCCAAATTTAAATCCTGCCTCCTGACTATATTGAGAATCCACTCCCCTCTCTCCATTCCTAAAGCCAGCCCTATAACCTGAAGTGCCATGGTTCTCTCTTGAATATCAGTATAGCCTCTCTTCTGGTCTCCCCTCAGCCACTCTTACCTTTTTCCAGTCTGTTCTTTTCTCCCCAGCCAGAGTGATACTTTGCCTTGATAGGACGTATCTGATCACATCACTCCTTTGTTTAAAATCCCTTCGGTGGTTTTCCATTGTTTTGACTATAAATAAAAACAACCCCTTGACGTGAACTCCAAGGCCTTGCGTGGGATGCACCTACCAAGACCACCTGCTCTAATCTCCTCTCATGCTCCTCTGCTCTTTGAATCCAGCCATACCTGTCTGTGCTCGTTTGCTGAGACCATCACATACAAGGGCCTTTTCATGTGCTGCTTTCTCTACCAAGAGTCTACCTTCAGTCTGCCTCTGAGCCTTTTACCTAACACAGACTCATTCATTCTTCTGTTCTCAGCTCTATCATCAGTCTGGATGAGACACCCCTCCTCGTCCTTCCTCTGACGCCATTGAGCCTTCTCCATTGTCCATTGCGTCCATTTATTCATGTTGAATATGTGATTCATGTTCATCTTCCCCGACTCAGAGCTACACAAGGACTTTTTTGTTTTCAAACTCATCATTGAATCCCCACTGTTGAGTACAGTGACTGGCATCTTGTAGATAGTTAATAAATAATGACTGAGTTAATGAATGCATGGATTAGGTAGATAGTATTAGACCCTTTTGTCAGATTAGGAAATCAAGGCTCACTCTAAGAGCTTAGAAATTTCAGAGGCAGGATTCTGACCTGGGGTCATAAAACCTAAGACACTGTAATATCTCTATTAGCACTGATAGTTTGTTTTTTTTTAAGCATCCTCTGATCACACTACAGTAACACACTGTTTTTAGTGCGATGCTCTACCTTTCTTTTCTTTCCATGCACATGGAATATTTTGAGGACAGAAACTAGACACTCTAGTTAGAAAAAGGCATTGCCTCCTCTTTTCACCGTTGCGATGTTTTCAGGGTGTCCTGGGTGAGATTTTCGTCAAGTGTCCAATCGAACCAACCCAAGCGAACTTGTCGGCTGACCTTGCTTTCACAAATTTGCCATCTCAGAGTGATTGATGTCTGCTTGGTCCCTGTTGGAAAAGTGGCTGCAAATATGATCCAGGAAATCTACAGTCGCAAATCGAGCATAATTTTAACAAGTCGGGATCAGAATAGTAAGAAGCAGGGCATGGAAGTCTTGCATGAAAATTACTTATTTTCTGTCAACTTTGCCCTTTACACTGGCTTTCCCAGGTCCCTCTGTGAGGTATTCTGCACCAAAAACCTCTGAATGTTGTGGCCAAACATGCTTGTATTGCATAGACAGTGCATGGATGGATGGACGAACAGATGCATGGATGTTTCAGAATATATTTTTGTCTCAATATAATCACAGATCTAGAACCAGAAAGAAAATAAGATAAAGCTAAAGATTACCTTTATTCCTGCGGGCTTAAAATGCAGTGCATGGGATGTAGAAAAGATTTGTCTCTGAGAGCTCAATTTTCACTTATATGATTGTCTCAATTATAGTACTTTTTGCAAGGTGTGAGAATTTCCCATTTACTCTGTTTTCAATCGAGAATGTTCACTCCTTAAGGGCAAGGACTAGGTTATGTTGACCGTCTTATTCCTAGAGACTTGCATAATCCTGGCTGGTCCTAGTTCCTCAGAACTTTCCTTGAATGAAGCATGGCCTTCTCATAGTGACAGAAAGTATGAATGCCTCGGCAGGAGGATGAGTCTCCGCTTTGTGTCACTGAGAAATATTTGACTCTCTTGGTGAGGTCAAGGGTACATGTCTGCCCCATGCAATAGGCAGCCTGGTCTGCCGTTGAGGAGTGCGCAGCTTAAGGAATTTGCAGTGTGTGTAGTCTTCTCCTTGACTATCCTGCCCATTCAGAGGAATCCGTTTCTTAGGCAAGGAGAGCCTATTATTCACAATAAATATTTACTAAACAAAACAATCATCCCCAGCTTAGCCTGAACTCTCCCCAGAAAGCAAAGCCAAGTTGAGGGATTGTATGATTCCAGGAAAGAGGATGGGGAGAGTGTGACAGGGAAGGAAGGACATCCCCTTCAAGGGAATAGATGCAGAGTGCACAACAGAGACACACTCCTCCCAGGACCCTCTGAGAAGAGCCACAGAAAGTATCTCCAAAGTGTCTTGTCTCTAGGAAATAATTCCATCCCCCCACTGGTCAAGGCTGGCCCATGGAATGTCAACTCCCTCTGATTCTCAGGCTGTGCTAACATGAAGGACCTTGCTCCCTCAAGCATTCTAGTTCAAGGTATCTGAGGAAAATCCAGGGCAGAATGCAGGAATGGGAGGTGCATCTGGGTCCAGGTGCTATCTGCTCACACCTGTGGGAAGCTGGTTGTCACAGTGATGGGTGGGAAGCATGTGGTTGGGTGCAGAAAGTGTTCACTACAGCCTACTGGTTTAGATATGGATTTAAAGGTCCCTTATGAGGATTCATATCCTACTAGAATGGGCTTATAAACTTGAAAGGTTAAGGTCTGGTAGGACATTGAAGGATAGAAACTGAGGCATTAGATAGTCCTGGGGATACGGGTCAGCACAATGTAGTGCATATGGATCCAGTCTCATGTATCAGACATTCCTGGTTTTGCATTATGCCTCTGCTGTTTCCCAGCATGAACTTGGGAACATTAATCCGTATTTAATCTGTCTCATTCATAGGTTTATAACCAGGAAAATGGGGATACTAATGGCAACCTCGTACTATTTCAGTTGTGGATCTTTACAAGGAGGGTGTATTCATATGTTACCTGCCTAACTGGATATAATAACTCTAGGTTTGAATAGATTTTAAAAATGGATCCAGAATAGATTTGCAGCAGGTTTTGAGAAAGGAACCATACTTCATAGGGTTCATAGGACCATTACATGAAGCACGTTTATAAGGCTATCATCCCAGAGTAAACCTTAAATACATTATGGTCTTTTTGCTGGTGAGGAAGAAGAAAAGGAGGAGAAGGATGGCCACCATAATGACACAGGGGTAAGGAGTCCCCCCAGGGTCTTTGGGAGGGAGGGTCCAGGGTCTTGCTGGTCCCCACATTCCCTTCTCCCTCAACTGGGAGAGAATTGGTGTTAGTCTATTGCCAATACCAGTCATCTTTGGCTCAGAATCTGGGGAGAGTCTGGGCCAGCAGAGAGGACTCAGGGATAGTGCTGCAAGAAGCTGATGTAGATCGGGAAGAGAGGACTTTGAGGCCAGACTTATGGGGGTTAACACAGTAGCTGACATTTACTGTGCACTTCTAATGTGTGGCTCTGTTTCGAGACTTTCTGCATATTATCTGTTTAGTCATGGATAGTCTGGGCACCCTAATTTACATCTGAGACTCAGATTAGGTAACTTTCCCCAGGTCCCAGTGCTGGGTGACAGAGAGCTGAGACTTGAACCCAGGAAATGTGATCCTGGAACCCACATACCTACTTGCCCTATCGCACTGCTGGTTAGCAGTTGCTGTCTGTTTCACAGCCGATCTGAGAAGTGGGGATAACACACAGGGGCACAGAGCCATTCTCAGGCTCTGTGCTATGAACTGGAGCTCGTACCTGCACTATGCTGCGAACATGCACTATGAAATACGCTTCGGCAATGGGGTAAAATATTGGCGAGTTACTCTACCATCGATCACTATTGTAGTAGTGAGGGTCCCAGCAGAAGGGGAGGCTCACACACACTGTAATAACATGAAGAAAATGGAATAGACTATTTACAAAGATGCATGAAGATTTGGGGAAAGCTAATGAAGGACCAGACAGCACTTCAGAGCTGCCCGCAGCGGGAAGCCAGTTCCTCCTCTAGGCTCGAAAGCGCAGGAGAGAAGGCCCAGAAGCACCTGGAGAGAGAAGCTTAGAGACAGGAGCCCTGTCCTCCTGGAGGGACATGGCCAGAGAGGGAGCTGGAGGAGAGGACCCCTTAACCACACCGGCTCTTCTCTGATATCCCACTGTCACTTCCATTAGCCAAATCTCAAAGGAGGCCAGAGAAGAGCTAGGGGAGAAGGCAGCCCCTGGAGGCCCGTGTCTTGGAGCACCATGGAGACAAGTGACAGGTTGGCCTGGTATGGTGAACAGGGTCCACACAGCACTGTTGTCAGCCTGGGGGCTCTCTGTGGTCCAAAAAACCAGAGGGATATTATCCTCAGAATGGGACATTCTTCAACCAGAAAAACAATGGAGCCCCGAAATGCACTGCAGCATGGATGGGCCTTGAGAACGTGAAGCCAGATGAACAAGCACGTGTTGCGTGATTCTGTGTGTGTGAAATGTCCACAACAGACAAGTCCAGGGAGACATATCAGTGGTTAGCAGGGCCTGAGGGAGGAAGGAATGGAGAGTGGCTGCTGAGGGGCACAGAGTTTCCTTTCGGGCTCTTGGAAATGTTCTGGAGCTCAACAGTGGTGATGGCTGCATAGCACTGGGAATATGGTAAACGTCTCCAATGGTGGAATTTATGTTATGCACAACTTAGGACAATCAGATAAACACATAAATAAATTACCGAGAGGGAACTTCCTTCTCACCATGTGCACATGGATCTTTTTTTCATTTTGTGAGCAGGCACCAGAACATATCGGGCATAATTGAGCCCAACTTCCCACTCCAGTGCCCGCCACTGTCCTCATAATCGGGAGAGCTGGAGAGTTACCAGCTTCCAGGAAGTCAACCCAGCATGGACTGGAGTCAGTCGACACCAGCCTCCTCCCCTACAGGTGGGGCTTCAGGGGGGTATGTGCCCCACACTTGTTTCTGGAGGCCCCTATAGGCTGGAGCTCAAGCAGTTAATCGACAGCAACACTCCTTATGTTCCCTTCCTTTCCTGGTCTCACTTTCCCACTCACCTGTTGGTGCTGCCTGCTCCTCTCAGATCAGCTACAGCTCTCAAGCCCTGTCTGAGCATTTATAACAACTCTCAAATAATAATAGATAACATGTATTGAATTCTTTTTATTGAATATGTATGGGAAGAGACTGGCTTGTGTTCACTTTGCCTCTCCTGTTCCCTTGATAAGGCTGTCTTTATGTACATCTTCATGCCTTTATGATAGTCAGGCACAGGACTATCGCTGGTTCTTAGACACTCGTGTTATCAGAGTCCCCCAGGGAGAGCGCTGAAAATACAGATTCCTAGGCTCTGGCCTCAGATATGCTCATTAATTAAGTCCACATGTGGGGTCTTAGAATATTCGTTTATCAAGGTCTTCAGGTTGTTCTTAGGCAGAATAGAATGGGAATAGTCTCCACCAAGAAACTCTGGACAGTGATATCATGAGGACTGAGAGGGGAGGCTGCTTAATGCAGGTATCCATGAGCACCTGCTCAAGTCCCCCAAATTCTGCAGGGAGAAATGCCCCACTATCCATGCACTTTCTTTTATTTATTTTTTTAAGGTTTTATTTATTTATTTGACAGACAGAGATCACAAGTAGGCAGAGCAGCAGGCAGAGAGAGAAGAGGAAGCAGGCTCCCTGCCAAGCAGAGAGCCTGATGTGGAACTCGATCCCAGGACCCTGGGATCATGACCTGAGCGGAAGGCAGAGGCTTTAACCCACTGAGCCACCCAGGTGCCCTATGCACTTTCTTTTAAACTGATGGAATCCATATCCATGCATGGGAGTTAATTTCAACATTTAATGATCATTAAGTAAAGAGAATGAAATATCTGTACTATGTAATTACATAAAACATGCTTCTGGCAATATTTGCCCCCTTGGAAATTCAAATAGGAAGTCTCTAAGGAGGAAGGTTGTACTCTTGGAGGTGGACACAAAGTAATTGAGCTTAGCTAATGGAGATAATTAATGAGGATATGGTTGTGCTTGATTCTAAGAAAAATATTGGAAGGATCTCGCAGAAGGCCTAGCCCTCTGCTCTTGCTATTTGCAGAAGTCAATGACACCTGGGGAGCCTGGTGTCTCCTCTGAGCCATGGCCTGGCCACACTCTGGAATTGAGAGGATAGAGATTAAACAGCTCAGCACCACTCTAAGGGTATCTGGGCTCTACCTAAAGGAAACTACCCGGTTCTATCTGGGGTTTAGGTCCCAGCCCTCTACTTATCAGCCCTCTAAACTCAGCCAAGTCATTCAACTTCCGCAAGGCTTAGTGTTCTCATCTTAAAACCAGGAGTTCTAATAGTAATAATATGAATGAGTACCAGGGTGGCAGCGACCTGCATGTAAACAGGGTGTAAATCAGAAGTTGCTGGGCCACCTGGATGGCCCAGTTGGTTGAGTGTCTGACTCTTAATTTCGGCTTAGATTGTCATCTCAGGGTCGTGAGATCATGCCCCAAGTCAGGCTCTGTGTTCAGCATGGAGTCTGCTTGGGATTCTCTCTCTCTCCCTCTGCCCTTTCCCCTCCCCACAAATAAATAAATACAATCTTTTAAAAAAAAAAGTGAGAAGATGTTGCCCAGGTGTGGTCCTGATAAACTTTCTCTGTTTTAGAAGAAGTCCTATTTTCCTGCATCTGGTGTACCTCTTGGACCCTTTCTGTCCAAGTTTGATCTGTACAAGCCTAGCATTCCGGCCTGATCTTCCTAGCTTGTCTGCTTGCCAGCCCCCTTCCTGCCCCTCTTTGGTTCCAAATGCTAGCCCCATCTGGCCTAATGTGCCTGGCGTACTGGGTCTACTCCTGGTGCCGCCAAGTGGCATCTTGAATCTTCCAGCCTAGCGCTACATTTTGTCACTCCAGTGACAGGGAATGATAACCCACTGATCAGAGGTTTCATTCAAATCCTCCAACTCCTTCTTCCCTAATCATACCACACCAGGATGGGCTAGGATAAGAGGTCAAGTGCAGAAATATGGTTAGACCAGAAGGACTAGCAGCTCTCAGGGGGCAGGAGAATAAAGGGGCAAGTCAGACAAGGTGTATGAGCAATCATGGGTTGAAGAATGCATCCAACATATGGGCAAAACCATTTGTCTTTCTCACTGCAGTATCCATCCCATCTAGCTCACTCAGTAATTACGGAACGAGAGAGAAGCTGACACCCAAGCCAAAGAGGCAGAGACTTGACCTGGGTGCTATTTTTGCTTTCTGGTGGTGGCAGACATTACATTACATTACATGTTATTAGGATATGATACTGGAAGGCCTTTGTTTTCTATGTTGATGAAAAATTTTTTTATTCTTTCAAAGAACTGACAGAATCACAGCATATTTTTCCTTGACTTTTCCGTCCTTCTCTTTTAGGAAGATGGGTGGGGCATGTCTTTCCCTCTGTCTACCCTTTCCCATTTATGTTGGAACAAGCAATGAAAAATCAGTGAGTGGCTGGGACCCATGCAGTAAGACTGAGAAATTCCTTAGGGGAGTGAGGGACTCAAGCCTATTTAGAGGAAATGGCCTAATAAGGGGAAGATAACCAGGTTCTGGTACCTATAGACATCTCTTGATGTCCAGGATTAGAAGGCAGGTTGAAGGAGCACAGGTCCAGGGTTCAGAACAAAAAAGTGACCATGAGAGTGTGCCATGGAGTCTGATGGGAGTGTTCCTGCCCCTTATCCCATTTGGGCCAGATAGGAGTATCTCTGGGTCATCAGTCCCATTGCTATAATCATGTGTCTCTGTCTGGAATAGCAACTAGTTTTCATTTTATGAGTCAGCTGTCATGTAGGGGCCACCTAGATCTCCATACTTAGTGAGATTCTGAAGCTCATCAGGAAGTGGTGCCTCAGTTCATTAATGATGTCTGTCACAGGCATAGGTATAGACATTGTGTTATGCCTTCCACACACTCACCATCTCAGGTTAACCTATATGCAAGGAAGTCAAGATCTGGGGAGTTACCTCAATATATGAAGACTCCTCCCAAAATATTTCTTTGAAAAATATGGATAAAAGGTCCTACCTGGAGTCTATTTTGGTTATTTAGAACAGAACTATTTACAATTGTTCTGGATCCCTTTTCTAAATGATTGAGTGCATTACCATAAAAGGCTAAGGCACAGAGGATGCATCATTTAGGGAATTATCCTTTACAAACATGACTTTTAGGTGGACCATGAACCTGAACTCAGAGCCAGACCTCAGCTGCTGACCTAAGTTCTACTTTTCAAGGTCACGGCCTCTTTCTCAGAGTGGGGGAGGATAAGAGTGGAAGACAAAGAACTTGTGTATTTTTTGAGAAAAAAAAATCACATTGAAAAACTTGCTTGAGGGGCTCCTGGGTGGCTCAGTGGGTTAAGCCTCTGCCTTTGGCTCGGGTCATGATCCCGGGGTCCTGGGATCAAGCCCCGCATCCAGCTCTCTGCTCAGCGGGGAGCCTGCTTCTCTTCCTCTCTCTGTCTCTGCCTGCCTCTCTGCCTACTTGTGATCTCTGTCAAATAAATAAACAAAATCTTAAAAAAAAGCTTGCTTGAAAATGATTAAATGCAACTGTTTATCGTGTAACATTCTGGAGTCTGGCAAATTTAGATGAGCTGTGTTTTCCCAGTAAATCTTGTAAGTCATTCGGAGTGCCACCATGGGCAGGCAAGTACTATTTTGGAGAAGTGATCCAGTGAGGGGGAATAAAAGCTTCTGTTTTGTTGAAACATCACGAGATCATGTCTACACTGTAAAAAGTGACACCTGGTTGAAGAACTATGAGTTTCTGACAAAGCTGTCTTTGTGTATGCAGACATGTGTGTGTGCCCCCATGCGGACATGTATGTGTGTGTGTGCATGGGTCCTGTCGTGTGAGCTTTTGTACATGAAACAGACTGCTGAGCCTGTGAGGGGGCAAGTGGGCATTTAACCAGGCTTGGCTCAGGCAAACCTTAGCCTTGGTTGTCAGTCCTTAGCCTTGGTTGTCAGTCCTTGGGCTCCATGAAGAAGTTGGACCAGTTCTAGGATCTAGAATGTTTACTGTGCCTAGATGCCATTTCAGAGGTCTTCAAACACAATTTTGGCTTTACACATAAACACATTTTTGATGAGTGGTTTTCAGGCACAGCTCTTGGGAGTGGTCCTCCCTTATATACCCCAGTGCCCTCTGGGAGTTAAGTCATAACAAAGAAGCCTGGTGCCTTTGCCAAGAGAGCTGAGTAATAAGGTGGAAAAGAGTGTATCTCTCTTCTGTGTTCTCCCTGGTAAGTTAGAGTTAGCATTTTCCTCCTACCTGCAAGAGGAGATGATAATGACCCTTAGCACCCCCTTCCAGACCGTTCTCGGAAATTCAGGTAATGCATAATCAATTTAATCATCAACCTGGATGGTTATCATTTGCAGAGAACATGGGTTTCGTATATGTGGGGCCTGGAGAGAGTGACCTAGTTTACACCAGGGTACCCTTAAGAGCAAAGAGGGCTGATATTGATATGCTGAGGCAGTTAGACTAGGCTGGGACCTTCCTGGGCAACTGGACATGTAGTCACCTTAGTTGGAAAGATCTTTGAGCTTTTCACTGCCCATCTTGCAGAGGATACTGAGAGGAACAGAACAGATCGCTGGGTTCCTCAGGATTGACATATTTATAAACACAGAGGACTTTTGCACATATTTGGCTGTTAGCTTCACTTACGCTGCTGGTTAGTGGGTGGGCAGGGATTATGGGAGGAGGACTGAGGAATGCAGCCTCCTGGTCTGTTTTCCCCAGAGGCAGCAGTGTGATGTGTGAACCAGAGAACAGTCCGAGAATCAACCAGACACGTCATTTACTTACTGAGGAACCGAAGGTCAATCATTCAACCACTCCGAGCTTTGGTTTTTCAGATCTAAAAATGAGAACATCTGTTTCCTCACATGACCATTATGATTCCATGTAGTGGCCCGTGAGAAAGATTCCAACACCCGGCACACTTTTCTTCCTTGTACTGAAGACCCAGAATGTCACTAATGCCCAGGGAAATCAGAGTGACTGAGAAGAGCAGTAACAAAGGGGAGTTTATTTTAGTAATTATTTCAAGTACTGGCCACATCTATGACCATGACACACATACCCCACGTGGGGAGCAATTCGGAACAGACAATTTCTTGCTCAGGCTACACCAGGAGAGCTCCTCCCTGGATCCCACTTACAGAAAGAAACTACTAGGGGACTCTCTATTTTTTATCCAAGGATTAGAAATAGTAGCTCATTATCAGTAAGCTCTTGCTTAATTAGATGAAGATGTTTTGTATGGGGAAGGCCATTGCTTCTTCTCCCTCACAGGTGTAGGGATCTGCTTCAAAGACTGTGTACCTGGGGAGAGAGAGGAGAGGAGCTGCCATTCATATATTGCAATGTGCCGGGGGTGCAGGTCAGCAGGCAGGCCAGGTCCCCTCTTAGGATAAGTTAGGCTTGAAAGCTGATGCCAGGGAGAGGTTAGTGTTCCTGTACAGCATGAAGCAAGGGGTGTAAGGAGAAAGCAAAATTTGGCATAAAAAATAACTAAATCCTTAGCCTATGAGGCGCTGTGCAGTGAAATTTTATTGTACTTTATTCTAAACTTAAAAGTGGCATGAACGGGAGGCCAGGTTTACTGGTCTATGCAGGGTGAAGAGATCATCTGTAATAGGCTTGCTTTCTATTTTGATCTTACTCCATTTTTAAATTAGTGGCCCAGTGGGGCTTCTGTTCAAACTGGCCATCTCTGGGGCAGACGCAGAGCCAGGACGAATGGTCAAGGGTACTAAGCATTGGGCTTCCTGGCTGGCAACCGCTGCTCACAGCTATGCCTGGGATTGGGTTGATAGGATGATAGGCTCATTTTACCTGGTCATTGCAGCACTGTGGCATTGATATGAGGGATTCAGACTCTCCCTGGTTGCAGACCTATATTACAGTAACGTTCCAAGCAGAGAAATGAGAGCAGTGTTTGTGGCTTTGACTTCATATGGAGCTGTGCATAACTGGGGCTTCTGCCTGGAATCTTTAGAGGGCGTAACCACAGACAGTTACTTGGCTCTTGCTTCACATAGACAAGCCAAGGGTCCCCTTGTCCAGCACTGGTGCAACCTGTCAGTAACCACTACCTCCAGGCTGTGTTCTGGATGCCCTGCTGGGCTCTCTGCCTGTCTGAAAACATGCTCTTTGTTACTTAAAACCAACACCTGCACACACAGATATCCAAAGTGAAGGCAAACCATGCAACTTAGACACTTTTTTAAAAATTAATTTATTTATTTGACAGAGATCACAAGTAGGCAGAGAAGGAGGCAGAGAGAGAGAGGAGGAAGCAGGCTCCCCGCTGAGTGGAGAGCCCGATGTGGGGCTCGATCCCAGGACCCTGGGATTATGACCTGAGCCGAAGGCAGAGGCTTTAACCCACTGAGCCACCCAGGGGCCCCCTTAGACACGTTTATTTATTTATTTTAAAGATTTTATTTATTTATTCGTTAGAGAGAGCGAGCAAGCACAGGCAGACAGAGTGGTAGGCAGAGGCAGAGGGAGAAGCAGGCTCCCTGCCGAGCAAGGAGCCTGATGTGGGACTCGATCCCAGGACGCTGAGATCATGACCTGGGCCGAAGGCAGCCGCTTAACCAACCACCCAGGCGTCCCTAGACACGTTTTTAAACCTCTCTGAACTTCAGCCTTTTCATCTGTGAAAGGGGGGGCCATGATCCCAGGGATATTTTTGAACTAAATTAAATCACAACTGTCACAAGTCAAGCATTGGTCATTATTATTACTCCAGACTCTGAAGTTGATCAAAGAAGAGTCTGTATTTTCTTGATTGCATTTCCTGAACTTGACACCTGATGGGGACTCACAAGTGTTTATTGAATAAAACATCAATTATGATAACATAGTTTAAAGACTAATAACTAAAACATCATTCACTGGATGGCAAGTGTCTTATAAACCACTCTGGGATGTTTCCATCATTGTCTGTAAAAGGAAAGTAAAGATTCAAGGAGGATGCAAGTGGGTCTTCCCCAGTTATTTGATTTATTTTTTACACGTTTACAATATTTAAAATTTAAAAAAAAGCAAAAGAGGGTAAGAAGACTGGATAGGCCATGGTTGGTGGTTTGATGACCAGACAACCAAAGGAAAAGGAGCCAGGATGACCACTTGGCCAGTTGCTTCTAGGAAAAGGGACGCCTGTGTCTGCACCAAGATAGGAGAGAGTGAGGGCTGTGGCCAAGTCTCCCTGACCATGGCCAGTGCCCAAGAACACACAGAGGCAGGCCCCACTGAGCACCAGGGCACCTGAATTTTTATCTTATCAGGACTGTTACTTCAGTTCAAGAACTGGGTCAGCCATGTTTCTTACCTGCTAGGTTAATGCTTGGGAGAATAATGTGTGTAAAGTAATGGGTGCTTTTTGGTAGGTTTTATGTACTTATTTAGGCGTATTCCTCTAACTTGTTGACATGCAAGCTTTTTTTCTTTTTAATATAAAACCAGCATGTCAAAGTGTTCAGCTGACATTACCAGGTAGGTTTGAGAGAATATCTGAATTAGAGATGGGCCCGCACAGGTTCCAATGAGAACCTTTTTCAGCAGGTGTGAATCACTGCTATTAAAAATTTATTCCGAGAATAAATTGTTGGCTAGCTATCCCATGCAGCCCCTCTCCTAGAAAGCTGATTTCATCAGTTTTGTTCATTTCTATGACAATCAGTTTTATTGTTGGTTTAGCAAAATCTTTTGCATTATATTTATTGCTTTATTTTTCTTCAAAGCTCTTCAGAAATGAATCTTGGAATTGGAATGTATCTTTGAGACCACTTGGTGTGAAGTCCTATGGATCACAGAAGTGACTTCTGTCACTTTCTTGTCACTGTGTCATTTTGCTCTGCTCTTGAAGATTGTTATCTTGGCTGTTACTCCATATGACCAATGTGTTCGATACCTTAATTTTAGCATACACCAGCATTGCGATGTGCGCAGCCTCTTCCCATTTCTAGAAAGCTCTGTAATGGAGCTTTTGTTATTGGGGCACCATGTTTCCTGTTTACATGCCAGACAGACTGGGCTGTCTGTTGCAAAGGGCGGAGTAGCCACAGCCGAAGCAAACACAACTTCTTGAAAAAGAGGCGATGTGTTTTCTGTCCCAGTATCTCCCCTGACTAAGACCTGATCATGCCCTGGTGGGGCTGGGGGAGTAAACATGCAGAGAAATAGGGAGGAACCAGTGGGTGTGTACCATGTAGAGCTCCAACAAGTTTTGAAGATGTGTCCGCCCTAAAATGTTCTTATTTTTTTATATTTAGTTGGTATTTTAATATTTAGTTATAGATGAAGAATTTGGCTTAGACACAAGAATAACAAAGCCCCCAAATCTTAAAAAATTAGTATCTAAGAAGAGTGTTCCCTGTGAAATGATACTGGAGCTGGTCTCCCAGATCATTTATAGATTCATCTAAAACACTCTAAACTGAACATACACAGTGTCCCAACACAGTCTCCTAACCAGAAGTCACCTCATGGAAATCTGATCCCAGGAGCCTTTCGTATGGATCTCTGTTTTATCCACGGTGATAGCCCAGAGCCAGTGTGTTGTGGAAGCCAAAGTGCCCACTGCCACTTGGGAATAAGGAAAAGAACTGTCCATGGGTCGGTGTTCTTATGCCAAACATGCAGTGTGCCTGGGCATGGCACAACCTCCCAGAGATCTAGGAGTGCTGGCTGACTGAAGCTGGCCTCAGCTATGCTCACCAAACCTGTGCCCTCATGTCCCATCATGCGGCAGGAGGCAGGAGCAGCCTTAGGGATGAGAGGCAATGGCTTAGTTGCATGTGGCAGATAGAGAATTAATTACCTACTTGGAAAGGTGAAGGCTGAGAAGACAATCTCTGTAAAGACACGTGGGGAATGAGAGGATAGAGTCAGTGAGGGAGATGTAAGGGAAAGATGGGGATTTTGGATCCATTTATGTACTTATGTTGGACCAAGCCCTGCGTTGGGCCCTGGTCATAAAACCATCAGCCCAAACAGACAAGGCCTGATCCTCACAGAGCTGGAGAAGGGAGTGTAAAGCATTTATTATGCGCCACTCTTACAGAACTTTCTATGCATCAGGTGCCCCCCAAAATAAGGTACAGATAAAACTTTACAGTGCTATATATGGAAAGTCAAGTGAAACTTAATACAATAATATAAAGTATAATAAAAAATCCATTTCACAGAGGATGAAACTGAAGCACATAAAGATTCAGTTACTTGCTCAAGGCCACACAGCTGGCAAGGAGAGGAGCTATTCACAGATTGTGACAAGTATTAATGAAGGGAAAATGGACATGGTTTCCATCAATGGCTCTCAGACTTCAGCATACGTCAGGATCGCTGCATGGCTTATTAAGACCCAGGTATCTTCCTGACAGCACCCACAGCATTTCTGGTTCAAGGAGTCTGGGGTGGGGCCTGAGAATTTGCATTTCTAACAGGTTCCCAGACAGTCCTGCTGATGTTGGTGCAGCGTCATTTGGGACCCCACTTTGAGAACCACTGCTCCAGGTGGTGTGGTAGCTCTCGTCACTCTCTGCCCAAATCCCTTTTCAGGGTCTAACCACTCATTTCCTCAACTATAGGAGTGTTGTCTGCTGATAGTTCACAGCTACGTCTCTTGGTCATTGCTCTCAGTCACTGCCTTGTTTAAGGCTAAGCTCCTCTCGGGGGGACAGCTCGTGGCACATGACCCAGCTTCTTGCCTTGATTCAAGACAACCTTAGAGGGCCATGGGTCAGAGCTCCCTGTTAGATCCACAGAGGACTCAGGTGCCATCTCATGGGTTTGCTTGTCCCTTTGCCCATCCCAGCCTTCCTCACCTCCTTGTTAGTTATCTCCAGGGAGCAGTTCTCAAAACCCTTCTGCAGGCAGCTTTCTGTCTCAGAGCTGGTTTTCATGATGGAGAAGGCTGGCTGGAATGGCTCACTGAGGTCCTGACATAGGCTAAATCTTGATGGGGTCCTGTGACAAGGGTCCCTGTGTGGCTCAGTTGGTTAAATGTCCAACTCTTGACTTTGGCCTAGGTCACAAGCCTGAGTTCATGAGATCGAGGCCCGGGTTGAGCTCCACACTCGGTGTGGGGTCTGCTTGGGGTTCCCTCTCCCTCTCTCTCTGCCCCTCCCCTCACTCACATGCCGATGTGTGTGTGCACACACACACACACTCTCTCTCTCTCAGATGAATAAATAAATAAATTAATTAATTAAATCTTAAAAGAAAAAAAGAATCCATGCACATGCAGAATAAAGAACAAATGAAAAACCCCAGCGTGGAAAAGGGCCAGTGGCTCCTGAATAGCCAGCGTGAGCCATTCATGGTAGACAGGCTGGACCAGCCAGTGGGAGGCAGCTCCTGAGGTTTAGGGGATAGGGTTGTTCCAGCGCAATGGGAAGCCATCAGCAAGTTTAGACGAGGGACGTGACAACATCTATTTGATTGTTTAGAACGGGTTTCCTTGACCATGAGGAAAATGGATTGTAGGAGTGCCGGTGGGTAAATGATGACTTCCAACTATGTCTGGGTCCTCATTCCTGGAATCTGTTATCACTACTTTATTTATTTATTTATTATGTTTTATTTTTATAAGTTTGGTTTTTTTAAAAGATGTTACTTATTTATTTCACACACACACACACACACACACACACACACACAGCACAGGCAGAGGGAGAAGCTAGGCTCTCCCCTGAGCAAGGAGCCTGATGCGAGACTTGATCCCAGGACTCTGAGATCATGACCTGAGCAGCAGGCAGATGCCCAACCAGCTGAGACATCGAGGTGCCCCTGAAAATACTGCTTTATATGGTAAAGGAGATTTTGCAGATGTGATTTTTGTACAACAGGGAGATTACCCTGGATTATCCAGGTGGCCCCGTGTAATCATAAGGATCCTTGTAAGAGGGAGGCGGGAGATGTAAAGGGAGGGGATGTGATGATGGAAGCAGAGACTGAAGTTGATGTGGCCACAAGCCAACAGATGTGGGAGGCTTCCAGGAACTGAAATAGGAACAGATCGTGCCCTGGAGACTCTAGAAGAAAACAGCTGTGATGCCCCCTTGGTATTAGCCCTATAAGACTCATTTTGGATTTCTGACCTCCAGAACTGGAAAAGAATACATTTGTCTTGTTTTAAATGTGTGGTAAGTTGAAGCAGCACGGGAATATAATACAAGGGACCAAGTGCGGAGGTGGGAGACGAAGAAGGTACAGAAGGAGGGCAGACAGGCTCACCTCAGCATTCATGCAGGAAGCACAAAGGGGACGCATCTGTTTGCACCCAGCGCTCTGTGAGAAACTCCAAGTAGACAGTTATATAAACATACCAACACGGGAGCCCGCATCAAAAAGACCTCTGCTATCAATAACTCCTTAATGAGGGCTGCTTTGGACACTGCCATGTGTTAAAAGGCATAATTACATTCCAAAATTTATTTGAGTTACTGCCATTTTAGGCATACTTCATGGAAAGGCAGGAGTAGGAAAAGATACTTGTTTTGTGCTATTGATCTGAGGTGCTGCCAGAGTCATAAAGCCCCCAGTGATGTTCCAGGGAATGCTTGGATTGTGCCGTCCCCGAATCGTCTTACTACTTTCTTGGCTTAAACGCCTCATCTGTGACACTGTGGGACACAGCAAGGTACAGGGAGGAGCTGGATTAAAATGCCATCATATACTTACTAAGGGCACAGCCCTGAGCAAGTAATGCAAACAAACTCTTAGTCTCAATTTCCACATCTGGGTAAAAATAAAAATAAAATTAACCCTACATGCATACAGTATAATTGTAAAAATTCAGTGCCTGGCACTTAGTAGGTACTCAGTAATGCTTCCCCCCAATGAATTTATTCATCAGTGCATGAGCTATTTATGTAGAAAAGTTATGTGACAACTACCAGTTATGGCTACTTTTATAGAAAACGTCTCATCCTTCCGCTTTACAATAAAAAATAGTGTTTGGCTCCAAGCAGATGAGATTGAACAGAGTTATTTGAGCTACTTATAATAAAATGTGACAGGCAGACTTTGGTATTTCGCTGCCCCAAGTTTTTTTATGGACTGTTCCCTATCATTGCAACATTCAGCACTTTTTTTCTGTGTCAGTGTGATAGACAATATTCATATTCTTCTTGGGTAATTGCCTTTTTAGCTGAATCAATGGCTTGCAGGCATGAAAAGGAGGATGTTTTATCTCAACTTTATTTATCCTGTGATTATATTAAGACTATTAAATTGAATCTCCCCTCCATCGCGCCTCGCAGCCCCATTCTCAACCTTCTCCTCCAACTTCTTGATACCCAGTTCTTCTGTGCATTTTCCCACTGCCATGCCCCACATTCCACAAATACTTCAGTTCTTTGGAAGAATTTCATATTTAAATAAGACCCTGCTGCATGAGTGAACCAATAGTATTATTCAATCACTTGCTCATTCATTAAAAAAATATCCTTGGAGGGTTTACAGTGAGCACACTCTGGGATACAAGAGGAAGAGGAGGAAGATGCCATTACCCTTGTGCACATAGGGGACACAGCTATGATATATTCTGGAAAGGAGAAGCTCCTATAAAGGAGGGGTCTTGGGTATTCTTAGTGAGCATAATAGATGTTGATAACTGAGTAGTCAGGGAGAAAGTTCTTTGTTCTTTGTTGTTCTGAGTTCTTTGTTGAGGTGACTCTTGAGCTAAGATTTGTGGGGAAAATACATGAATGCTCATGTGTGTGTGTAGAAGGAGTGTGTAGAGACTGAAGGTAATTAAATATCCCAAGGCAGAGGGAACAGCATGTGCAAAGTCCTTGTGGCTGGAGGAGGTGGTGTGTTTTCTTGGACCTAGAAGTAGCTCAGCAGACAAAAGCCTGGAGGGGACTCTCAGAGTCCAGACCCAAGGGGCCCTCTAGACCATGTTGCAAATTCCAGACCCCATGCCCCAGGGAACTGGGAAGTGCGTGAAGGGTAGTCAGGGAAGTGGTATTATAGAAAAGGATTTTCCTTTCACCAAGAGCTCTCAGATTGGAGTGTAGGGAATGGATTGGAGAACACTGAGTTGGGGCTGTTGTAATATCCAGATAAGATATGATGGAGGCTTGACCTAGGGTAGCTGCCGTAGAAATGGAATGAGGTAGACAACATTTTGAGTCACTCGGGAGATAAAACTCACACGATACAGTGATGGGTTGAATACAGAAGGTGTAGGAGATATGGGCATCCAGAATAGCTTCTCCATTTCAGGCTTGGCTCATTGAATGACTGCGGTAGCCCATTACTCAGCTGTTAGAAAGCAGTGGAAGAAAAGCAGACTTATGGGAGGGAGAGATTTCCCGTGTATCTGGGCTTTAGGCTCCCAGAGTGGTGAGACTTCAGGAAACCAAGGCTGAACTGGTTAGGACTACATTCTGTGAGCTACATTTTATGAGTTCTTTTTGCTGCATTTCCCCCAAAGACCTGCCAGTTGAAGAGCAGGAATTTCCCGTCAATCTCAGCAGTCGTTATGGATTGCCTGAATAATAGGCACATAAGTTTTGCAGAGGTCTTTGATACACTGTTTCTCCTCCATTCCTGCTGGAGAAGATAAAGCTGTAACTTCTTCCTATTTGCTCACCATGGAAATTCTACCTTTTCCTTAAATATGCGTTAGCAGGCCTATTCCCCTTTCCCATAACCTATAAATATCCCAACATCCTCAGCGCTTTAAGTGACAGCTTAGTGTTTTGGGGTCCTCTGAGCCAGTGGATCTATGCAAACAGCCTTCATTCAACTCACAAGCCGGGTCAGACTGAGTTGTAGTAGCTGCCTGGTGGGTGTAGGAAAGAAGATCCTGGAACTACAGCCGGGCTCCATAGGGAAGAATACTGTGATTAATTGGTGATGTCTGTCATGAGCTTAAGATAAGAGGGAGAATAGTGTCCTATGAGCCATTCATTTTTATTCCTGTTGTAGTCTTTCTCAGTTCCTAGCACATCTCTTTCATCTATCACCACAAAGGACATTTACAATATCCTCAACTTTTCTTTAGCGTGTTGTTTTTTGGATATTTCTGTGTTTTCTTAAAAAGTTGTATGACAGCAAGGATCAATTTGTCTGTTTCTTTTTAAAGATTTTACTTATTTATTTGTTGGAGAGAGAGCACAAGCAGGCAGAGTGGCAGGCAGAGGCAGAGAGAGAAGCAGGCTCCCCGCTGGACAAGGAGCCCAATGCGGGACTCGATCCCCAGACCCTGAGATCATGACCTGAGCTAAAGGCAGCGGCTTAACCGACTGAGCCACCCAGGCACCCCAATTTGTCTGTTTCTAATTCCTGGTTTTCTACTAGGTGTTTGAGTGTCCAGAAAGGGGCTTGATACATTGTCTTTTCACGTTTCCTCTCCCTGCAACCTATCTCTCTATCTCTACCCCCCATGGCAGGGTTTATATGTGGCTATAGGGCTGAGGAAGAGGAACTTCAACTTTTGTCCCTTCCTTGGCATTTGTGTGTCAATAGTTCCCAAGTAGCTTTGGAATTAGAGTCCAGAAGAGGGAAATTTGACAGCACTGTTGGGTTAGGTGTCCTTTGTCTGGGCCCACACAAGCCTGGCAACACTCTTTTCATGGATGGGAAGTTGTTCTGCTGACCTAAGGTCAAAGTCCCTGTCTAAACTCTTACAAGAAGTGTGATTTTTAGGTCACCGATTGAATCTCCATAGTGTTGGAACAGCAGGAGATCTGAACATGAGGGCACGATGCTACGCCCTGCAGCCTGACAAAATAGAGCTGAATAACTTTTGGATTTATAAGAGAGTACATTTAATTTTTAACAGATTATATACAAGATATTGAGTGACATTAAACACAGAGTTAAATCAACCATAACCCATTCAAAGCAGCCTTGCAGATAAATGTCCCAAATCTGCTAGCCTGCCAAATATATTCTTTATCTACACACATTTGTCAATTCTTTCCACAACACTAAGCCTTTCTAATGCGTCTCTGGGAGTTATTTTCTCCCCCGCAAGCCTGAAATACAGGTGACATCTACTCTCTGTGAGAGAGATTGGATTGACAAGAGAAGTCTCCTGGCTGGACTTGTGATTGTTAATTCTTTGGTGATCACAGGCCCTTTTGAGACTCCGATGAAATTTTTGACCTGCTCTCTAGTCAGAAAAGAAGTGACATAATCATTTACAAAAATATTTTGTATACAGTCTGTGGTGTTGCATTTGAGATAGATTCCATTCACATTCACGTCCTAGAGTCCAAAAACCATTTAGTAAAGACCAAGTGTCACTCTAGGTTTTTCAGGTGGAAATTAAGGGCTACTTTCTAAAACTATTGGAAATACATACAGTATGCAAGTTAAATAAAAAGTACACCTTAATTCTGTTCAAAGTACAAATGAATGAGAAGGAGGACTTTAAGTAGTCACAAGGTCTTTGACATGGCGACATGGATGTCATCTTTAACATCCTGTCAACTTCTGCTCTTCTAGTTTCAACGGCAGCAGATGTGGAAACACAGACCCATTCACACAGGTGGTAGCAACAAAATCAGAACTCAGATAGCTAGCTTTGCCTGAGAAATGTAGGCTGGTGTAAAGGAAAGCAGGTTTCCCCATTTGTGTCCTGTGATTTCTTTGTTATCAAGTCAATGTGGTCAGTTATGGCTGTTTTTGTTGTTGTTTTTGGTTTTGGTTTTGTTTTTAAGAGAGAGTGTGAGCGGGATTGGGGGATGGCATATAGGGAGAGGGAGAGAAACTCAAGCAGGCTGCACACCCAGCATGGAGCCCAATGTGGGGCTTGATTTCCAACCCTGAGTTCATGACCTGAGCGGAAATCAAGGATTGGAAGCTTAACCAGCTCAGCCCTCCACGCACCCCACAGCACTGGTCGGTTTTAATCATGCCGTGCTATCTATGTGTACTCACTGTCTATTGCTGCATAATAATTACCCCAAACCCCAGTGGCTTAGAAAATATTTATTATCTTTTTAACGGCTTCTGGTTCAGAGTCTTTCATGACATTAACATCAAAATTCAGCTGGGGCTGTCGTCTAGACCCAAGACTGGACCAAGGCTAGAGGATCTGCTTCCAAGGTGGTGCCTTCACGTGACGACTGGCAGGAGGCCTCCGTTCCTTACCACCTGGTCTCTCCGTAGGATGGCTGGTGTAGCTCCGCAACATGGCAGCTGGCTTTCCAGAGCGATCTATCCCAGAGGAAGGAGGGAACCCAAATGTCTTTTCTATCCTAATCTTGCATGTCGCATACACCATCACTTGTACCACATTCTACTCATTAGAAAGCGAATCACTAAGTCCAATGCCACTCTTATGGGGAAAGAAATTAAGTTCCACTTTTTGAGGGAGAAGTTCCAAAGAATTCGAGGACATATTTTAATATCACCACACTATTTCATCGCAGAATTGTAATGTTTCAATTCTAAGGTGGTTCCAGCAACGTTAACTATCAGAGCAGCTCCCCATGTTTCCAGGTGCTGGAGACGGAGACATCTCCCTACAGAGAACATGATGAGGCTTGGCTCTCTCACCCCAGATTGCCCTCCAGTACCATCTCATCACTTTCAAAGGGCCAAGGCATCTGGGGGGTGTGTGTGTGTTTGAATTTTTCATGCTAAACATAGCTCAATGGTTTTGAAGATACAGAATCTGTACTTGCACAACTGAGAATAGACTATAATAAGTTATGAAGCTACACTGTCTGCTGACACTCCACCATGGCAGTGCTGGTGAGGAACAAATGAACGGAAATGTGATAGGCTCCTTGATATAGGGGTTTGTCAAGGTTAGCACAGAGCTTGTTACATAAGATCTACAGAGAAATGCTTTTGAAGGAATGAATGAATGAATGGAGACCTTGGAGTTCAGCTGGGACAGGCAGGTTCTAACCAGTGATGCAGGACTGGTGATACCGTGTCCAGCATCTAGAAGAATGGAGCACTGGTAAGAAAGAGAGCTCGAATTCCCAGGCTATG
This sequence comes from Taxidea taxus jeffersonii, assembly GCA_003697995.1. Classification (NCBI taxonomy): domain Eukaryota; kingdom Metazoa; phylum Chordata; class Mammalia; order Carnivora; family Mustelidae; genus Taxidea; species Taxidea taxus. Next base: position 3,712 of record RCUC01051812.1, on the reverse strand, counting down.
CCATCTGTGTCCTCCTGAGTGTTCTCTGCAGGGTGTGAAGAGGTCATGGATTTCAAGCATTTGTTTGAGCCCCGAAGCAAAGATGGGAACTTGTAGGGATAACTTGCTCTTAGTGAACACTAAGGACTCTAATGAGAAGCTCTTGTCTCTTTGGGCATCCTCTATACATGCCGGGGGGAAGGAAGAAAGCATACACACAGCTCAGTAGCATGTAATAAGTCATATTTATTACCCACGCATTAGGGGTCAGCCATCAGGTAGACGACTCTGCTGGTCTTGGCTGGGCTTGCTCACATGTTTGGGAGTCAGCTGCCTGTTGGCTGATCTATGCTGGCCTCAGCTGTGATAACTGAGGTGTCTTGGCTTCGTCCCATGACACTTGTAACTTGTAGCAGGCTAGCTCAGGCGTGTTCTCCGAGCGATGGCTGAAGCACAAGAGGGAGTTATCTTAATCCTACTGGTGCTTTTCAACCCTGTTTGGTAAGCATTCCATGGGCCAAGCCTGGGGCCAGGGGCAGAGCGGGAGGCGCTAAATAGTTACAAGGCACAGGGAATGGTGAAGAATTGGGGCCATTTTTGCAATCTGTTGCCGAAAGGAAAGAAATAGGTGTTCTTTGTTAAGACGTGGATCCATAAATCTTTTCTGTAAAGGGACAGATAGCAAATATTTTAGGTTTTTTAGGTTCCATGTGGGTCTGTTACATATTCTAAACCCCTTTCTCCTCCTCCTTCTTCCTCTTTTTCTGTTTCTTCTTTTTCTTTTAAATAATCCTTTGGAAATGTAAAAAGATTCTCTGCCTTTAGGCTGTACAAAAGCAGGCTGCGGGATAGATTTTATCTATGGGCCACAGTTTGCCAACTACTGAATTAAGAGGAAAAGAATTATCATACCAGTAATGATTTATTATGTTCTATGACGAAACTCATTTACGTGTGTTATTTTATTTGATCCTCATGACACTCTGGTTGTTGAAGGTAGGTAGGACTAGTACCTTCCCTTTTCATATGGGAAAGATGTGAACTGATTTGAAGAAACGGGGGTGGGGCTTGATGGGGACTGGAAGAGCCACTCATGTTCGTCTGTGCTTGCCCTGTCGGGACCTGGGCTCCTGTCCACTGCCTGCGGGGGCTACGCTTTTGGAGGAGAGTGGTCTTTGCCACCCTCCTGAGAACCGACCTTGTGCAAAGAGGGGGAAAACCATCCAAACATGTTGCTTTATAGCCAATACAGGCTGAATGAGGCTGGTTTCGTGGGTGCAGAAGGTGAGGCACTGATTCCCAGGTCCCATTTCCCAATCTCCCCTCCACAGCGTGGCCGCCTGTGATGTGTTTCCTAACTCTGCCTTCCAGAGAGGCCTCCTCTGGGCTCAGCATCTCTTACAAATGGTGATGAAGGGGATGTGCTTAAAACAAGGCTCCTTAGTGATTAGGGCAGTTTCTTAAAACCAAAATGTGATCAGTATGCACATTTTGTATCTTTTACTTAATCCACAACTATAGCTTTTAGTGTTTTTCTTTCTCCTACTCACAGCCCTAAACAATTTCGTAGAACAAATGTAACAGAATATTCAAATATTCTCTTGTCAATGCCAAGTGGCCTTTGGCTTTTGGGGAATGATGTCTGGTCTAGTTCTCATGAGCAGTGAATGACACGGCTTTCACAGGCCACTCTAGGTGCTACTAGCTCAATGTCTCTACAGTCCTCTGGAAAAGGGAAAGAAAAGGAATCAGCCAGTTGGCTGGCTATACACTTGCAGGCAAGTCATCAAACATAAAATTTTGTTCCCTTTTCCCAGATTGGCTGATACCGGCTTACTCTCGAAGTTGGCTTACTTTAGAAGGACAGCCTATGGAAGTCTTTCCTAGGATCACCCAAAGTATACTTTATGGATATTATTCCCCCAGGATGCTTCCCTGCTTTGGAATCTTTAAAGATACCTATGGCTGAACAGACTGGGGGGCACCTAGGTTAAACAAAATGAAATTATTTTTTTTTCCTTCAGGACTTCTCTAATATGTAAATGCACATCCTGAATTTCCTAGAAGGGACTAGAGCATGCAGCAGTTTCCAAATCATGGAACCCTCTTGTTCACAGGACATCTCATGAGAGAATATTCTTCTGTAAGACAGACTGAGAGTCATTACCACAAGTGAAATGTCACCAACCCTCTATGCCAAGAACCCCTGAAGCACCCCACTAATGAAGAGGTACAGTGGATAAGTGGACATTCATCTGTCCTTTCAAATAACTCAAACTTCAGTGCTTTACGGAAGATACCACCATTAAAGATTAGAGCTAGTGATTGTGGAAGGTATACGTATATACCCCTAGGAATTAAGAATTGAAGATTGTGGGTTAAGCTGAGTCGTTTCTCAGATTCTGAGGTATTAAGTCCTGTCCTAGAACTTTGCAGGCAGCTAGAGAAAGCAGCTGTCAGAGCCTCAGATCCTCTCGTCCTGTTCTGAGTCTCACTCTCCTCCTTGCCCCCATGCAAGATTTCACTGATGGTGTTGCCGACAGGATACATTTTAATTGCCGACAGGATACATGACTTCCCAATACATCAAGCCTTGTTTTCTCCATATGTAATGATTATCCAGTGATTACTACTCAGAACACTAATCTAGTCTCTGAAACTACAATAAGAGGTAAAATAGTTTGCTTCTTTTTAAGGTGGCAGATTTTCTCCCCCTCACTGAGCATTCCGAGTACAACTGAAGGTATATGTCTTCCCACTGGACATCACCAACGTCCTGTCCTGTGCTCAGCCCAGCACCTCTCATCTTTACCATGACTCAGTTCCTCTTCCTGTTTTTTTTTTTCCTTGCCCCGGGTTAATAGCATTAACATCCCCTGAGCCTCTAAAGTTAGAAAGTTCTGACTAACCTTTTATTTCTTCCTCTTCCTTACCATCTACTAATTGCCAAATCCTGTTGGCTCTACCTCTGAAATATTTCTCAAGTCCACACCTTCCTTTCATTCTCATGGGTATTTCCCCAGTTCAATGTCCTATTTTTCTGAGACAGACCATGTGGTCCCTTTGCTGCTGTCTTTGCCCCATCCAATGGGTACTTCCATCACTGTTACTAAGACCCTTAACATTTCTGAATGCTTTTTATCATTCCTAGGCCTGAGTATTTTACATGCATCATCATTCAGTTTTTGTGGTGGCTCTCTGGGGTTGGTGTTACTGTAATCCACATTTTGAGAATGAAAAAAAAAAATACCTGAAGCACAGATTTGTTATATAATAACCCAAAGTCAGGAATACAGGAAATGCGGGAAAGAATTCCAATACAGGATGTATCTGCAGCTTGGATGGGGAGGGTTCTGCCCAGATACCTAAGCTGTTACTCCATATATTACGAACTCATGAAAAACAACTCTGAGTAGGGGAACCCTCATATCAAAAGCCTTCACTGGCTCTTCCTGTCCTATAAAATAATATTAAGACTTTAAAATGGTGCATATATTGTGCCTGAAAGTGTTTTTTACTTTGTATCCATTTTTAAATTAAATTTATTAAGGTTTACATTCAATTAAATATGCCCATTAAGGATGTGTTTCTCTGGGGGCACCTGGGTGGCTCAGTCTGTTCAGCCTCAGACTTTTGATTTCAGCTCAGGGCATGATGTCAGGATTATGAGATTGAGCCCTGCCTTGGGCTCTGGGCTGGGTGTGGAGCCTGCTTGGAATTCTCTCTCTCTCTT
>RCUC01051811.1:0-12135 GCA_003697995.1 Taxidea taxus jeffersonii | reverse complement strand
AAAAAAAAAAAAAAAAACCTCCTTGCCCTTCTGTAGATTAGTCTAATTCTTCTTTAGTTTGAAGAAATGGTGTAGTATAGGGTCAGCTGCCACTTGGGCAGAGCAGATGGGCTCCTCCCAAACCTCTTTCAAAGGATTCACCAAAACAAAAGAATTCCTCTCTTACTGTCCGCCTTAATTGGCACATACCTCATTTTTTGTTTGTTTTACAGGTCTTTTTGTTCTGTTTTATTTTTTGAGGTAAAAATTACAGTGCAGTGTGCAGATAATAAGATTCAGTAATTTTGACAAATGCATACACTCTACTAACGATTGGAGAGTTTCCATATGTCTTGCAAGCAGAGGAATGTCTCTCTTTTCAGGAATGCTTTAATAGTGAACAGTCTTGGAAGGTAATGTCCCCTCTGGAGCAAACAGCAGGTTTGTTTACTGTCCAGTGTAATAAAGATAATGTCTTCTTCCAGAGCAAAGGACAGGTACACTTACTACCCTTTATAAAAGATTTAGACTCCTAAAGGTTGAGGATCTTCAGTTCTGACACCAGCTTACTGCATACCCAGCACCACTCTGGGACCCTCTTTGTTACCTGTTTTTAAGGCTTACAGGACAAGAGGAACCAATGCAAACCCGATGCTCAAACTGCTTACTGCGCTGTGGATACTGAAGTTCTTTGTCTCTGACCCTGGAGTTTTGTATCTGTTGCCAGCATCCACAAGATGGGCAGGCTAATTGCTATCTTGCAACTAGGGTGAAGCCTCAGACCCTTCACACTTCTTTTTTTTTTTTTTTTATATTTTATTTATTTATTTGACAGAGATCACAAGTAGGCAGAGAAGCAGGCAGAGAGAGAGAGAGGAAGAAGCAGGCTCCCCACTGAGCAGAGAGCCTGATGTGGGGCTCAATCCCAGGACCCTGGGATCATGACCTGAGCTGAAGGCAGAGGCTTTAACCCACTGAGCCACCCAGGTGCCCCCCTTCACAGTTCTTAACAGCCACCCCCTTCAAGATACAGACCCATCCACTGAAGCAGCAGGTTCCCTCATACCCAACTCCCCTCAGTCTCACAAGAGATGAACCTGTTTCTGGTTGTTTTCACGATAGATAGTTTTGCCTTTTCTAGAACATCACATGCAGGGAATCATACAACAAATACTCTCGTGTTTTTCTGTCTCACTCAGCAGGTCTGTAAGATACATCCACGCTGTTGTATATATCAGTGGTTCACTCCTTTTTGTGTCTGTGTAGTACTCCATTGTTAGAATAGTCCTCCATTTAACCATTTTCCTGTTGATGGACATTTGGGTGGTTTTCAGCTTGCAGAAAAAAGCTGCTATAAACATCCATATGTTTAAATAATGTTTTATTGTATACAGAAACTTGGGAACACATCATTGTAGAGATTCCAGATTCTATTATCTGCTTTTGAAGAATGCTCATTTTTGTCTTAGAAGGGATTTAATCTATCTAGACCCAAATTTCCAGCTCTATCTCTTTTGCAGAGGGCTGCAGCTGAAATTTCTGTTGCAGTTTTCTGCCTTCTATCCACCCCTTTGGAGTCTGTCCTGCATGAGTACAGTAAAAGGAGTCAGCTAAAAATTAGGGTGAGGGACTCACTATGCTGTGACTCTCCTTTTTTTTATTATCCTCCCTAACTTCAAAGTTGTTTGGGCATCTCTAAACTCAGCCAAATGACTCCTCAAAGCAGTAAGACTGCACTTGTCTGTTTGAGTCTTTTTGTTTGTTTATGTATTTGACAGACAGAGATCACAAGTAGGCAGAGAGGCAGGCAGAGAGAGGGGGAGAAGCAGGCTCCCTGCTGAGCAGAGAGCACGACTCAGGGCTTGATCCCAGGACCCTGAGATCATGACCTGAGCCAAAGGCAGAGGCTTAACCCACTGAGCCACCCAAGCACCCTGTCTGTTTGAGTTCTAGCATCCCTGCACCTAAGAGGAATGAGAGTACCCTCAGGTAAAAAGCTCTATAAACAAATCTCACCCAGTGTGATTCCCAAAATGTTTATTCCTCTTAGTTTTTGCCTGCTTTTGGTCATTCTCCAGTGCATTCAGATAGCTGTTTTTTAATACGTTGCCCAGAATTTATAATTGTTATAGAAGACTTAGATAAAAGCTGCTCTACCATTTCTAGAAGCAGAATTCTGCCTAGTAATATATTGTTATCCCTTTATGCCTTCTTTGTCATTTTACTTTGGATGTATCTCTTATAAACAACATGTAGCTGGTTTTATATTTTTATGAAATCTGGTTCTGTTTGCTATTCAGTATGTTTCATCTTAATTTACATTTATGTGATTAATGAAATCTGGATTTATTTTTTACCATTTTATATGTTCTGAATACCATTATTTACATTTGCTTTAGTTCTGGTTTTTCACTAGATTGAAAAGACTTTTTTTTTTTTAAGATTTTATTTATTTATTTGACAAGCAGAGATCACAAGTAGGCAGAGAGGCAGGTGGAGAGTGGGGGGAGCAGGCTCCCTAAAGAGCAGAGAACCTGATATGGGGCTCATTCCCAGGACCCTAAGATCATGACCTGAGCCAAAGGCAGAGGCTTAACCACTGAGCCACCCAGGAACCCCTGAAAAGACTTTCTATATTTTCTCCTCGTCTTTTATATTTTCCTCATTTGGAAGCTATAAATTATATTTCTCTTCTTAAGTGGCCACCCTTATATTCTACATATATATCTATAAAATTTTTACCAAAGTCTAAAGTTACTCAATATTCTATCTTCTTTCCAAACAGGAAAAGAAGATTACTTAATTTTATTTACCTGTTACCAAATTCTTATCTTTTATTGTTGTCTAAAAACTTAACATCAACTTTTTTTTTTTGGTACAATTGTAAATGGGTTGTCTTCTTAATTTCTCTTAGTATCTTCAGTTACTTCATTATTGTATAAAAATGCAATACATTTCTATATATTAATTTTGTATCCTGTGACTTACTGAATTCATTTATCAGTTCTAGTAGTTTTTTGGTGGAGTCTTGGGGTTTTCTGTATATAGTATCAGGTCATCTGCAAATAGTGAAAGTTTTACTTCTTCCTTATCACTTTGGCTGCCTTCTATTTTTTCTCATCTGATTGCTGTGGTTAGGACTTCCAGCACTATGTTGAATAAGAGGGGTGAGAGTGGACATCCTATCTTGTTCCTGATCTTGATCTCAGTTTTTCACCATTGAGTATGATGTTGGCTGTAGGTTTTGCATATATGACCTTATTGTGTTGAGATATGTTCCCTCTAAACCTACTTTGTTGACAGTTTTTGTCATAAATGGACTTTATACTTTGTCAAATGATATTTCTGTCTTTATTGAGATGATCATGTGGTTTTTATTCTTTCTCTTGTTAATATAATATATCATATTAATTGATATGTAAATATTAAACCATGCTTACATCTCTGAAGTAAATTGTATTTAAGCATGGTGAATGATTTTTTAAAATATATTGTTGGATTCAGTTTGCTATTATTTTGTTGGGGATTTTTGCATCTATGTTCATAAGAGATATTGGCCTGTTGGGGTTGGTTTTTTTGTTTGTTTTTTTTTTAAAGATTTTATTTATTTATTTTCCAGAGAGAGCGAGCACAGGCAGACAGAGTGGCAGGCAGAGGCAGAGAGAGAAGCAGGCTCCCTGCTGAGCAAGGAGCCCAATGCGGGACTTGATCCCAGGACGCTGGGATCATGACCTGAGCCAAAGGCAGCCGCTTAACCAACTGAGCCACCCAGGCATCCCAGTGTTGGGGTTGTTTTATTTTGTTTTGCTTTGTAGTGTCTTTATCTGGTTTTGCTATCAGGATAATGCAGGCCTCATAGAATTAATTTAGAAATATTCCTTCCTCTTTTATTATTTTTTTTTTAATAGTTTGAGAAGAATAAGTACTAACTCTTCTTTAAATGTTTGGTGTTCACTTCGGCAGCACATACACTAAAATTGGAATGACGTGAAGATTAACATGGCTCCTATGCAAAGGATGATAGGTAAATGTTTGGTAGAATTCACTTGTGAAGCCATCTGGTCCTGAACTATTGTTTGTTGGAAGTTTTTTAATTACTGATTCCATTTTATTGCTAGCAATCAGTCTGTTCAAAACTGTTTTTCTTCCTGATTCAGTTTTGAAAGGTTAACATGTTTCTCAGAATTTATCAATTTCTTGTATAGGTCTTTCAGTTTGTTGGCATATAATTTTTCATAATATTCTCTTACAATCCTTTGTATTTCTGTGATGTCAATTGTTATTTCTTCTCCTTCATTTCTGATTTTATTTACCTGAGTCCACCCTTTTTTTCTTCTTGAGTCTGGGTAAAGGTGTATCAATTGTGTTTATCTTTTCAGAAGACCAGATCCTGGTTTCATTGATCTGTCCTATCATTTTATTTTGGTCTCTATTTCATTTATTTCTGCTCTAATCTTTATTATTTCTTTCCTTCTACTGGTTTTGGGCTTTGTTTTTCTAGCTCCATTGGGTGTAAAGTTAGATTAGCATCAACTTTTGTATCATAATTTTTTTAGATCAATATTCAAATATACCAACATATTTTATGCTCACTCTTATTTCTTTTTGTTAAAATAACAACGTAGTGATATATAATTTATATGCCATAAAGGGAATCATGGTTTTTTGCATCCAACTTCTTCCTCTTAGATTCACTTTTCTTCTTGTAACCATTAGTGGTTATTCCACTGAGATGTGTTTTCCCACAGAAAAACAGATTCACACTTATCCTAAGACCCCCAACACCCACATCTAATCAGGGCATCATGATCAATATCCAATAATTTATGATATACATCTAATTTAAATGTGATTCCCATTGATCTGGAAACCTGTGAACTAAGATGTGGGGTGGGGGTGTAATCTTCCCCCACCATTTATACCCCAGGGAATGATAGAACCTAGGATAGGATACTACCATTAACTCCTAGTCAAAAGGGAGAGATTTAAAGGCATTATTAGCATTCACTTGTTCTAAAATACTGAAGGAAAAATGTTACCAGGAACCCCTATTAGAAGAAATAATTTTCCTTGATTAGACCCTAATTCTGCTCCCTAACAGTGTGTCTTCTATCTGTTGCTCTCTACTACTCTTGGTTTTGCCTCCCAGAAGGTGAATTCTTTAGATTTCTATCATCCCCCTTAGTCACTTCTGAAATTGGAGAATATGCCCCTTCTGGTGCTACATAACTTTCTCAGCTACTTCCGCCTATAAAAAGTTTTTGGTCCAGTGGTCTCTATACCTCAGTCTCATTCCCTTTCAGTCTTAGCTGGTGGCTTATCAATACAGCTCTCTCAAAAACATAGATTTTCTGTGTGTTTTCTGTGAGTTCTATTTGACAGAACCATCTCTGATTCTTTTTGGCATATGCCTCTCATTCTAGACCTCATTATGAGGAGCTTCCACCCATTAGGCTTCCGAGAGACCCCGCCCTTAAGCTTTCTAGAAACCTATGTCCAACTGAGAGGTTCTACCACGCATCACCTTAATTCTTTTTTTTTTAAATTTTCCTTATTAGAGAGCGCGCACGTGCAACTAGGCAAAGCAGCAGGCAGAGGGAGAGGGAGAAGCAGGCTCTCTGTTGAGCAGGGAGCCCCACGTGAGACTCAATCCTAGGACCCTGGGATCATGACCTAAGCTGAAGGCAGCCACTTAACTGACTGAGCCACCCAGGTGCCCCAGGCATCACCTTAATTCTTTCAGATGTCTTAATACAGGAAGTTACAACAATACCCTCAGTTTAACATCTACCCCCCAAACCCAGGCTGAATCTGAGACTCCCTTACTGGCTGGAGATGAAGAGGTTTATTTGCAAAATAAACAAGTTCTGGACTCTAAATTCCTCTAAATTCTTGCAAGTTGGCAGGAGTTTTTCTCCCCCAGATGTATCTTTTTCTTATACCACCTTATAAAATAAAACTAAAACTAATTGCTTCATACTTTGAACATATGCCTAGAAATCATCCTTCAATCCTTCATGTTACCACAGGTTACAGTTTTACTAAATACATGTTGTCATTTTTCAACTTCTGTAATAGTTTGCATACCAACCATCACCTGTCCTCCAAGCTAATAGCATACGTTTTCGGTTTTTATTACATAGCATCCCTGTATTAAGTTTTCTGTATCAGCTAGCTACTGCTGCATAACCAACAACCACAAAATCTTAGTGACACATAATAATAAACTTCTAATTCTCTCATGGATCTGCAGGTCAGATACAGCAGCTTAGGTGGCAATGGTGAAAACAACTCTGCTTCACACTGCGGGGCTGTGGGCAGGTAGGACAGTTCTGCTCTGCAGATAGTCGTGTTGGGGCCCGGGTTGACAAGCGGCAGCTACTCTGGGGAAAACTTCCTTCAGTGCGGTGACAGAAGTACAAGAACATAAGCCCCATCAGATGAGCACATTTCAAGCCCCTGCTTTCATCACATCTTCTGACACCCCACCAGCCAAAACATGTTCCAGGGCTGAGCCCAAAGTCCAGAGGTGGAAGAGTTCTTTTGTGGAAAGAACTTCAAACTTAGAATGGCACAGGGCATGGGTACAGAGAGGGGAGAAGAATGGGCCGGTAATTGATCTCATCCTCCATGGTAATATGAGAGATACTGGTTGCCAGCCTGCACTTCTGTTCTGCCTCCAGAAACCTTCAGCTTCCCAGAAAGCTATAGGGCCAAGAAGTAGCCAACAGCAGCTTTTTAAAGTTTCCTTGTAAGGGAGTGATGTAAGCAAGGATCCCCCTAAGCCGGCATCTTGTTTTAGGCAGCAAATCTGTCCCTCATCTCCATCTCATCTAGGGCAATTTTATTCTCCCCCAAAGAGAATGTAGACCCGCAGTTGCTTCTGCCTACTTCATGACCCACACCAGCAGGCCCATGGCTCCAGCCCCCATTTCTTTTCTGTTCCTACCTCACAGGAAAGCTGTATCTTATGGAACAAAGTTGTATCTTTTTTTAAAAGCTGCGTATCTTTTCTTTCATATATATCATAGCCATGGGTCTGGAGCAGGAGGAACTTTGAACCTTGAACTTTGAAAAGCATTGCCACCCAAAGTTGTAAAATACTATACAAAAAATACTATATTCTATGATGGTTTTTAAAGATAAAATCTGTTTTAATGTTTCTTGGTACTGAAGTATGCCTAAATTTAGTACCTTACAAAAAATAACCAGTTTCTTAAAGGAGAAACATATTAAAATTCAGTACATTTGGAAAAATGATCAGGCTAATTATATAAAAGGAAAATAGAGAATAGTCCTCTATTCTTCCCAGTAAATCCAATCATTAAGATAGACTCCTTTTAAATGTGTATATTAAATATTGCTATATTTTATCACAGCCTAGTTATCCCATTCTCTTTGCCTTATACAAGGTTTTATCTCTTTTTTTTGTTTTGTTTTTTGACCTTTTAAAAACTATATTTAATTTTTTGCAGAAAATTTCAAATATATAATATACACAGAATAGTTTAATGACCTCTATGTACCCATGACAGAGCTTCATAATTATTAATCATGATAAATCTTATTTCATTTATACCAGGGTTTGAGAGACTATGACCCACAGGTCAAATCCAGCCTACCACCTGTTTCTGTAAATAAAGTTTATTGGGACACAGCCATGGTCTTTGTCTACATGTTGCCTCTGCCTACTTTCATGCTACAGTGGCAGAGTTTAGTAGTTGCAACTGAAATTGTGTGGCCTACAAAGCCTAAAACATTTATCATCTAGGATTTACAAAAAAAGTTTGCTGACCCATAAGCATACCCTGACCACTCTCCTCAGCAAAAATCTGTCTTTCCTACTTCATTTTATAATATTTCAGTATGTATTCTAAAAGATGAGGACTCCAAAATACAATACCATTCTTATACCAAAAAATTAACAATGATTCATAGTTTTGTTTCTTCTACAAGTCTCCCACTGAAGAACAAGGGAGAATTCTTCAACATTTCTCTTTCCTCGTGACACATTATTCAGGTCCACCGTAGGCCACTCATAGTCTAACAAACCATTTTCTTACCTTTGAAAAAGCTGCAGGCTTTTTGTTTTCATTAGTAGTCCATTCTCAGTAATTTTAACAGCTTAACACTTTATCTGGGGAGGACCTCAAAGGAGAAGATATTCTGAAATTAACAAAGCATGTGAGAAAGTTAATAAGCACTAATAGCATAATCATCAGAGGTTTCGGCAGAATTGCCATCTGTGATATATTAAAGGTCCTATGAAAAAATGGGGCATATAAAGGCAATCTCACATTTTTAAAAGTCTAATGGTGTTAGAGTGTGGGGCACACAGGTTTTTCTTTTCTTGAGAAAACCAAGGAGTTCACTTTCAGAGATTTTAACAGTGAAGTGATTGTTAGCATTTCTAAATAAAATTTTATATTAAAATAGCTTTTTTTTTTTCAGTTTACATGGCACTTTTTCAGGAGCTATCTTATTTAGTGTTTACAGCAACTCAGTGAGGGAGAGCTTATTTTCACTTTGGATGATCCCACTGAGACGAAAACCCATGTCATCTGCTTAAAGTCCACCAAACACACCACTGAACCCATGGTTGCAGATCTTTCCAGAGAACAGTTTTAAACAGGTTTTATCACCCTTTACAGTCTTTGGTTATATAAATGTTCTATGTTGTGCAAGTATGATTAAGTGCGTTACCTCCTAGATATGCTAAAGATATATCTATACAGTGAGGATACTGCAATAAACTCAGGAAATCTGTACGTTTGGAGCTTAGGATTTCAATCACAGAGTGTTGTATCTTTCAAAATCACAAAGCAAGAAACAATCAATTATCTAGCGTTTATAGACCCCTCTTGAGCATTTCCTTTACATCCTCATCATGGGTCCAGAGCACTAGTAGAGATCTGATCTTAGAGGCTTGGAGAAACAGCTCATTCCAGCGTTTGGGCAGAGGAAGTCCAAATGAACCCTGGAGTATCTTCATGTATTAGAAAGTAAGGAAATGCTTCCCAAGATGATGAAGGGGGAGTCAAAAAGACAGGCATCAGCTTGAAGTGAATACCACTAGATAAATCTCGGATGATTTGAGCATTAAAATAAGTAATAGTAGTAGTAATTTATAACCTATTGAATAATAAATGACTCCATGAGTCAACACTGATATAAATAAGTTGTCAGTTTGATGACAGTGGGATATTTATGTTATCTCAAGTATCTCCCTACAAAATATTTATGGATTAAAAAGGGGAATGAGGCTACTTTACAATAGTGGAGACTGTAAGACATCATTTTAATCAAATGATCAGAGTGAATACCCCAGTAATGGGACAAATTAAAAATGTGGAACCTACCCCCACCTGATAGAGTGTCATGAGAATATTTCATCACTTCTATGAGATGCCTGTGCCTGCGAAAGGAACATAACCTTATCGTAAGATAACATTAGATAGGACTAAACTGGGGAACATTCTAAAAATTACTGACCCATAGGGGCCCCTGGGTGGCTCGGTCGTTAAGCAGCTGCCTTCTGCTCAGGTCATGATTCCAGGGTCCTAGGAACAAGCCCCGCAATGGTCTCCCTGCTCAGTGGAGAGCCTGCTTCTCCGTTTCCCACTCCCCCTACTTGTTCTCCCTCTCTCTCTGTCAAATTAAATGAATAAAATCTTTTTAAAAAAATTAGTGATCTGGGGGCACCTGGATGGCTCAGTGGGTTAAGCCTCTGCCTTCAGCTCAGGTCATGGTCTCAGGGTCTTGGGATCGAGCCCCACATTGGGCTCTCTGCTCAGCAGGGAGCCTGCTTCCTCCTCTCTCTCTGCCTGCCTCTCTGCCTAATTGTGATCTATCTCTGTCAAATAAATAAAATATTTTTTTAAAATTACTGATCCATAATCTTCCAAAGTGATAAGGTCTTGAAAGTTAAGGAAAGATTGAGGGACTATTTGAGATTGAATGAAGACTTCTAAGGGGACATGAAACTAAACAAAACACCTAATTCTGTACTAGATCCTTTTGCTATAAGTGGCAATGGAACATTTGTAAAACTTGAACAGGGTCTAAGGATTTGATGGTAGTAATGTGTCGATGTTTTTTTTGATCTTGGTTAGTTGTATCATAGTTAGATAAAAGAATGTCCTTGTATATTAGAAATACACACTAAAGTATTAAGGGGTAATGGAGCATCTGGCCAGAAACCTATTCTCAAATTGTTCAAATAACAAAAGTTCTTTGTACTTTTTTGGTAAGTTTTCTATATGTCTGAAATTGTTTCAAAACATAAATATTTTTTATAAAAATGCAAAATTAAATGCACATAAAGTTACAGCAGACATCTCACAGATGTCCATAATGCCGTTTTCCTTGGCCACAGGTATAGTTTCATTACAAGGATTTCTTGCCAGTCTTTGTACTTGACAAAAACTTACATCAAAAAAAATTGTCTATAAAAGCTTAATATCACACTCGCTTTTCTGTTGGAAAAGGGTAAGCAATTTGAAAGACAAAGCAAGGAAATTCATCTCTTCAACAAATGTTTGTTGAGTAATACATCAAGCTCTGTGGTAGGTACTAATTTTCTCTCTGTGGTGGATACTGTGATACACTACCCAAATCTGCTTTCCGAACTGAGGCCTGATTTCCCCAGTTTTCAGGAATGCTGCGGACAAATTAGCCCTCACCTGTCAGCCCTCTTTAGGGGTTGTTTTGGCTAAGAGAATACCCTTGCCTAAGGTCACACTCCTTTCCTAAGGTGTTCTGCATCCAATCACTGGTCAGTGTGAAGGTATAAAGTCCTTGCCCTCTTGCCGCACTCAATTCAGGGTATCTTAGAAGGGTGGAACATCTAAAGAACATTCCAGAGGACAAAGGCTTTCATTGAGAATGTATCACAGCTCAGTTTCTCCCTCTGCCAGTTCTTTCCCCCTCTCTTTGCCTTCTCTTACCCTTACATAGACAATGGTCCCTAGAATGCTCTTTATGAACCTCTGGCCTGCTAACATCTCTAACTCAGAGTCTGCTTGGGGAAGCCAACCTGTGCCATCCCCTCTCAAAGATTTCTCTCTGGAGCCAAAAAGGATCATTACTTTTCAATTTTTTACTATTAAACAAGGCTATAATTATAAGATTAAAATTGTATCACCTTCCCTCTTTTTATTTTCCCCACATTGCAAAGATTCATGACCTTCCCTCTTGTCCGCTCCACTTTCTGTTTCTTGATCAGCGAGCACGAAGTGGGAGATATTAAGAGAGAATGGGGGGCCCCTGGGTGACTCGGTGGGTTAGAGCCTCTGCCTTCGGCTCAGGTCATGATCCCAGGGTCCTGGGATGGAGCCCCAGATCATGCTCTCTGCTCGGCGGGGAGCCTGCTCCCTCCTGCCTCTCTGCCTGCTTGTGAGCTCTGTCTGTCAAATAAATAAATAAAATCTTAAAAAATAAATAAAAAATAAAACAAACTAAATTATCCTTGTTTCTTATTTCATGAAGAACAAATGGTTTCTCTTGGGGTGCTTGGGTGGCTCAGTGGGTTAGAGCCTCTGCCTTCTGCTCAGGTCATGATCCCAGGGTCCTGGGATTGAGCCCCGCATCTGGCTGTCTGCTTGACGGGGAGCCTGCTCCCTCCTGCCTCTCTGCCTACTTGTGATCTCTGTCTGTCAAATAAAATCTTAAAAAAAAAAAAAAAAAGGACAGAATGGGAGCAGAAAGAGCATAGGTGGGAGCCAGATTCCGTCTTGGGAAGGCAAGACTGAGACAAGTTTGTCTTAGCCTCCACCTCTCTTTTCTTTGCTATTTTCTCCTTCTTTCTTTCTTTTCTTTTTAAAATTTATTTATTTATTTATTTATTTATTTATTTATCTATCTATCTATCTATCAGAGAGAGAGAGAGAGGGTGAGCACAAGCAGTGGAAGTGGCAGGCAGAGCCGGCAGTGGGAGAGGGAGAAGTAGTCTCCCCGTGGAGCAAGAAGCCTGATGCGGGACTCGATCCCAGGACCCCTGAGAGCACGACCTGAACCGAAGGCAGACTCCGAGCCAACTGGGCCACCCAGGCATCCCAATTTTCTCCTTCTTTCAACCTCTGCTTCCCAAGGATACCTTGTGCAGGGTACTCATTACATGGCTCCTCCTTTCTCAAGAGAGTAATTCTCATTCTCACT
>RCUC01051801.1:0-11237 GCA_003697995.1 Taxidea taxus jeffersonii | reverse complement strand
TGGGCAGCACCCCCCGGAGCACGGAGGCCCCGTGTCAGGGTCACAGTTCCATTTTGCTCCAGCAAAGCTCCTGATGTGGGATGTGCTGGCCCCACTGGATGGCACCCACTCCCGGGGTCCCGCCGGCTGGGGTGGTGCTGGCAGTCCCCCTCCCCCATCCCTGGCTGAGCTGGGGGACCTGCCCCGGGACAGTGCCAGCCCGCTGGGTCTCTTCAGATTCCCCCGAAGCTGCCTAGTCGTGCCTGCCTCCCACCTTGCACCCCAAGGCCCTGTGCCCCCACCCTGGGCTGGACTGCCTGCAGGAGACCCAGGAGCCTGGAGCAGTGAGGTCACAGTCCACGGGGTGACCTGGGACTTACAGAGGCCCTCATCCACGGGAGCCGAGCCCTGGGCTGGGAGCACCTGGCTGTGCCCCCCGATCCTGTCAGCTTCTCTGGCTCTGGCCCCTGGAGGCTCATCATTCCCTCCCCACTGGCCCACGAGCACAACCCCGAGTTCCTCATCCAACAGGAGGGACTCCCTTGGAGGGTTTCTCAACCCAACCCAGTTCCAAGGCCCGTGCCCCAGGCCCGGCCCAGACTGGAGGGAGACAATGAACAGGGAACTGGGGCCAGGGTGTCGGAGGGAGCCTCACCTCTTCTCAGGTCCTGCTGACCCTGCCCTGCAGGCCCACAGGTCACGGCCATGGAGGGGGCTGCTTCCCGGGGGGGCGCAGGTCCCACATCGCCGTCAGTGCCTGAGTCTGAGAAGGGACAGCGGCAGCGGAAGGGAGGGGCGTGTTACCCCTGGACTTGGGTGAAGGAGGTACCCTTTCTCGGTTGGCCAGCTTGGGTGTGACCCACACGGGACTCTGGGGCAGGGGCTCGTGTCTGCCAAGCTGGCGGAAGGATGTGGTGACCTGACTCCTCTGCATAATGGGGACACCTGGTAACACCTGCTCCCCGCGGGCTGTGCGGGGAAGGGTCAGGGCAGCCCCTGTCCCCAACCGGCTGAAACGAACAGTTGGCATCTGCGTGTTCCCTGACTCGACAGGTCTGCGACGGGCAGCAGAGGACGGGGCATCTCTCGGAGGGAAGCAGGCACATGGATGGACGGGATGGCGTCCGTGCCCTCTGGACTCTCACCTCCACTGTGGGCTTGGGGTCCCTCGCACGAGGTTGGCTGGGCCACGTGACTCTCCGGCCAGTAGCTGTCAGCACACGTGTGTCCATCTGGTGCGTCTGCTACCAGTTAGACCCTCCCTGGGCTAGTCCGATGGAGGAGGGAGCCGTGCCGAGGGCTGAGCCCTGCACGTCCCGGAGTGGACAAGGTCAAGGCAGATATGAAGAAA
Organism: Taxidea taxus jeffersonii; assembly: GCA_003697995.1. Lineage (NCBI taxonomy): Eukaryota > Metazoa > Chordata > Mammalia > Carnivora > Mustelidae > Taxidea > Taxidea taxus. The sequence goes on along the minus strand of RCUC01051801.1, from coordinate 9,907 downwards.
TCACACCCACACACGCCAGAGCCAGACCTGAAAAACCTCAAAAGCAAGAGAAAAGGCTTCTTTCTCTCAAAGGAAAAGCAAGACTTCCAGCTAACTTTCCTAAGGACACGATGCAAGACAGAAGGCAACGGAAACCGTCCTCTCATTGCCAAGGAGAAACGAGTTCCACCCAGGGGTCGTCAGGGTCGGGCTTTCTATTCCGGGACAACTTTGGAGTCCGTTGTAAGAACACACTCCTGGTGCCCCGAATGTCAGCGGGGACCATGGTCACAGCTAAGAAACGAGCACAGACACACGCTGGGAACCTCACCACAGACGGGCAGGCTCCCATGGGCGCTAGACTCACGTCCTTTCCCTGACCCAGGACCACACGCTGCGTCGTGGTCGGGCCCCGGGCCTCCCCCGTGGGGAGCAGCGTCTCATGACCTTGATGCCTGAAGAGTAGCAGCCAGGTGTTTGGTGGGATGGCCCTCGATGGGCTTGCTGGACGTCTGTGCCCGGTCACAGTGGGTTTCCGGCTTCTGGACAGCGCCCTCACCAGCACATCCTGCCGGGGTACAGGGTGGCACAAACTGGGCGACCGGGGTTAGCCTGGGTGCCCGGGCGAGGGGTGTGGTTTCCCCAGCACAGAGACGCAGTCCCGTCCACACACCGTCCGGCGGAGGAGAGCCGCGGAGGCCCTTGGGGCTCTGTCTCCCGGAGACAGCGGCGTCCGCGGATCTGTGCCCACAGAGCTCGCTCAGACCACGAGGACAAGTGCCACTTTGAACTACACAGCGACCTGCTTGTCCCCCGATGTTTCGTCAGCGGGTCTCAGCTGCGGCAAGCCTCGTTGTGGCCCGTGACTTCCCACGTCCCCCGTTCCTTCTGTATTGATTGACAGGAATATCCTGGAGGCAACAGTGGCCCTTTTCTCTCCTTTATTTCTATTTTCCATCACTATTTGAATCCAAGTGGATTCGTGGGCATTTATTTCACTCTCTGAGTCAATAATATTTTATTTACATTGTTGCCCTAGTTCCCTGGAGCAGCAAAAATATCCTGTAAAAATGAAGGCGAAAGCGAGGTGTCCTCAGACAGCCACAGCAGAGGGACCTTGTCCCCAACAAACGCACCCCAGGTCACCCCCAGGGGAGCCGTCCTGATGAGGACGGAGCCGCCCCGAGACACAGGAGCGGAGGCGGACGGGGCAGACCAGGGTATGCAGCGGGCACAGGGGCCGCAGACAGCCAGGAGAGTGTCTGCTGGTGTAACCTGCGGAATTCACCCCCAGCAGAAACGCAGGGGGGGGAGGAGTGAGTTTCTGTTGCTGCGGAAGGAGAGACCCCAAGGCCAGGGGCTTAAAGCAACAGGAGTCGGTTACCTGGGCTCCCCCAGGGCTGAGGTCAAGCCTGGGTCCCCTCGCAGCCCCTCCCAGGCCCACAGTCGAGGGGGCGAGGCCCAGGGGCTCCTGTCCGCAGGCCCTGGGGCAGAATCCTCATCCCAGTCCCCGGCAGAGCTTCGGCCCTCCTCCTCACAGGGCGGACGTGCTGGCGGCCCTCCCGGCCGTCTGCTGGGGCCCCCGAGGCTGTGCGCTCCCTGTCGTTGTCCCTTCCGTCCAGTCCTCTGGCCTCGAACGCCACCGGCTGAAGCCGAGAGAGCGTCCGCTCCCAGGGGCTCCGGTGCTCAGACCAGCCCGGCTGGGTGATCGGGGTGACCACAGCAGTTGAAGACTCGGGACCTTCATGGCACCCACGACCCTCTTTCCCACATCACATAGCACATTCGTGGGTTCTAGGGATCAGGACGTGGCTGCCTTTGGGGGTGTCTCCATCTACCACAGGGGACAGATGCGATCAAGAGGTCGAAGGTCCCGAGGTCGTCTGGGAGGAGATGAAAGGGTCAGCTTGTGCGGGGAAGAAACGGCTGGGAGACCAGCGCGGGACATGCCGCGAGCTCGCAGAGGAGACACGGAGGAGCTGAAGGGACCGCCGGCTCCGTCAGAAGGAGGACAGCCGAGAGAAGGCCCCGGAGCAGGCGGGAATGGGAGGCCGCGGCGGCGGGGGCTGTCACCGGGGAGAGAACCTTGTCCCCTCCCACCCTAGGACAGCACCGGGGGCGGGGGTGGCTGCTCAGAGGGAAGGCAGGGGGACAGAGACTTCAGACTTCAGACACTCGGGAAGGGTGTCGCGTCGTGACCACGGGACAAACGGGATCAGAAAGTCTGCGTGGACGAGGGGAGCGAGAGAGACCGTGCCACGGCGCGGGGGGCAGACGTGGATGGCGGACGAGGAAGTCACTCCCGCGAATCAAGGAGAGTCAGGTCCCCGGCCCACGAGCCGCACACCCACGGACCCGGTCCCTTCACGGCCGAGTGGCCTCCATGGCGTCACGTCAGGGAAACGTGGATGAAACCCTGAGGTCCGTCCGATCAGACGCTGAATCCAGAGAGCTGACGAGTCCCAGCGTCGGCAAGGACGGGCGAACCCGGAGCCCTCACCGTGCCGGCGGGCCTGCGGATGGTGACTGCGCTGGGAAACACTGGTCACCGCTCGAGTTCAAGCGCTTCGTGCGGGTTCGGGCCTCTGCACTCCCTGGTGCGGCCCCAAGACGCGCACTCACGTTCCCCAAGATGGGTGACTCACAACGGCATGACCCAAGCGCCCTAAATTGGACGTGGTGGTGGCCCAGCCATGGGACATCCACGCCGCAGGCGTTGCCCGTGAGCCAACCACGTCCGCGGGACAGCACAGCCACATCATAGAGGAGGGCCGAGGGACACAAAGAACGAGATGGGGAGGCCCCCTCGCAGGGGCACGGCGGGTCCACAGCTAGGAGGGACCGCCCCGCCGAGCCGGCCTGGCCTCCGCCGAACGCCGTGACCACCGCGGGGCCGGGCCGCCAGCGTCATCCCGCACCGTGCCCAGCGCGGAGCGGCCCCTCGGGGACAGAGCCGGCGAGCGTCACCGCGGGCCGACTCGGTGCTGGTGAGTCCCTCGCGGATTCTGGGATCGCAGCTCCCGCCTCGTGGATGAGTCTCTTCCACGTGTTCCGAGCAGAGGGAGGGGTCGCGGCCTGCGGGGGAGGCCGAAGTCTCTGGTCACGTGACTCACTCGGCCGCTGCAGCGCTGATGGGGAAAACAGGCCCAACAACCCGGGGTCGGTCAGAAGCAGAGGAAGCGGGAGCTGAGGCGCCAACAATGAGCTGGAGGCCGGCCCAAGCCCGAGCGGCCGCCTCCAGCTCCCCTTCCGCGGGGGCCTGCGACGCGACACCGTCCCTGGGCGTCTCGGGGAGAGGGGCTGCCACATGAGGTCAGCCCGCCGGCCGTCCCACCAACAAGCAGAGACGCGTGTCACAGCCGCCGTCCCCAGGGAGGGGGAGCCGGGCCCTGAAAGGACGGGGTAGAAGCCGCGAGGGAGAGGGCCGCGGGCAGCGGCCAAGCAGGGAGGCTGAGGGGGCAGCGCGGGGTGCGGAGGGCCTGGCCGGGGTGAGGACCAGGGCTGCGGGGGGTCAACGGCGTCTGCGGAGCGGGCGGGAGACCCTGACCCTGTCATGTTCTTCAAGAGGCGCAAGGGCGGGGGGCGGAGGGGTGAGAGTCCACCGCGAAGACGCATTCCCTGGGCGCCCCGAGGGGACCCGCCACACGCGCCTGCGCCCATGCCACAGGCCGGCCCGGAGACGTGCTTCCTCGCAGAGCGCGCCCAGAAGTCACCGCTCGCGCGACAGACGCGGCCGGCCCATCCGAGCCCCGCCCCACGGGCCGTCCCCATGGGTCCCTGACTCCCGCTGGGCCCGCAGAAGTATTTCCCAGTACGCTGCTCGCTCCTGCGACCCCTTCCCACGGGAGCTGAGACCCCATGGTCTCCAGAGCTGGGCCGAGCCCCCACGTGCCCAACCTCCCCTTCTCTTCGAAGCCCGTCCCAGGCAGCCAGGCTTCGTGGGCCACCCCGGCCCCTCTGGGCTCCGAGTCCTGGGGGAGCTGACACAGCGTCAGCGCCAGAGCCCTGGAGGGGAAGACACGGGGACAGCCTCCCGCCCCAACCCGGCCTGCAGAGATGCCCGGGGAGAGGGGCTGACTGTCAGCAAGGGGCTTGCCCTGGTGCAGCCCCTCACTCACCCCGGAGTAGAGACCCCTGGGAGTGCCCAGGAGAGAGAACTAACCCAACAGAGACCGAGTAGGAACCAGAAGAGCCCACCCCGGCCGGGGCCACAGGGGCGTCCGAGGCAGGACCAGCCCCAGGGATCCAGCATGGGGACCCCAGATGGCCTCAGTGGGATCCTTCCACGCCTGGGTCCTGCGGGCTCACTGGCGCGTCTCAGGCGGACGGACCCATCTGTTTGTTCCCTCTCATCCTGACGGGGTTCAGGGAGCATTTTCACGGGATCCCGAGAGCTCAGGAGCCTGGGAGATAGGGAAGCCCGGTGCTCGCCCTGCACCCCCTTCACTGGTCAGGTGCTTGTGGTGTTCGGGGGTCTGACCCCACAGAGGAAGCCGGAGTCCCTGCAGCACAGCTCGGCAGGGGACGCCTGGGACGAAGGGGGCCGCACACTGTGCGGTTCATTCCTGGGGCCCGAAGGTCGGGCGAGGGTTCGGAGGCGGGGAGGGGCCAGCCTAGGAGGTGCATGTCTGTCCTGCCACGCCATCGGGAGCCGGGACCTCAGGGCGGGGAGAGGGCTGAGGCAGGCCCCGGTACACGGCCGCCTTCCTGCTGATTACAGCGACTCCCTGGGGCCCGCAGCCGATCATAGGTCAACAGGGACCTTGTGGTGTTGCCAGCTCATTGAGGAAGGGTTCACATAGACGACGACAGCCAGATTCACTCCACCTGCCCCAGGTCCTCAGCTACACGGGCCAGCTGTGCCCATGCGCCAGGGAGAGCAGTGGGCTGGGGACAGCGGGAGGCCCTGGCCAGAGGGCTGGAGGTTCTGTCAGGAAGGTCAGCTGCCCTTGGCAGCCCTCCAGGCCCAAAGCTGCGCTGGCCGGTGGGTCAGGGAGCCTGGGAACAGGGGCGGCAGAGGTGGGCGGCCTGGCCTGGCCGGGATGGCGCAGCTCAGGCCCCTCCCACATTGGGTGCGGGGCCCAGATGGCCGCATCGTCCTGCCCTTGGAGACGGACAGCCAGTCTGGCTCTGGGCCCACATCCCAGTTCCGTGGGAATCCCCGGCCCACCCGACGTCTGCCGAGTCCCCAGGGGCCTCCTTTCTCACTGCCGGTTCTGGCCGAGGGCAGGCTTGGTGCCCTCCCTCCGTGGGGGGACCCCTCCCAGGCTTCTGGGCCCGCTCCCCGACATTGGGCCCAGTGGACCCCTTGGCCGGTCCCTCATTCCAGACTCAGCTGCATTGGGGGGTGAGTGTGTGCGTGTGAGCACGCGTGTGAGCACGTGTGTGTGTATATGAGCTCGTGTGTGAGCACATGTGTGTGCATGTGAGCACGTGTGTGTATATGAGCTCGCGTATGAGCACATGTGTGTGCATGTGAGCACGTGTGTGTATATGAGCTCACGTGTGAGCACATGTGTGTGCATGCGAGCACGTGTGTGTGTGTGAGCTCGCGTGTGAGCACATGTGTGTGCATGTGAGCACGTGTGAGAAGCCAGTGACACTGCTCTTGGCTCCCAAGGCCAGGCTCTGGGGTGATCCTTCTGCTGTGAAAGATCCTCCCTCCATCTTCTGCCCCAAGACTTCGGGAAGTGAGGGGGGCCCCTGAGATAGGAGGGTCTGGGGACATCCAGGCTTGGCCCGGGTACCCAGCTTTGCCTGGGACAGTCTACCCCACCGAGGGGACACCTAGTCTCAATTGCTCACCCCCAGCATGTGGAGAGGGCACATGGACTAAACAAGACCAGGCTATGTCCTCCCCTCAGTGACGGAGAGGCACAGGGTAGAGTCCTGGTCTCTGAGGTCCCATGGTCTGCCACCTGGGCATGGTGTGCGAGCCACACAGGCAGCGGGGGACAGTGTGAGGCCCAGCCTTGCAGAGTGTGTGCCGGCTGGGAGGGAAGAAGCACGGCTGTCCACAGGACCTTGGAACGCATGACGGTCTGTAGCTTCCCATCTGCTGGGGTGTCCCTGACCACCAGGACTGAACCCCCCAAGGCAGAGATGGGTGTCTGGCCAAGGGAAACACATCCAAGAGGGAGAGAATTACAAGGACTCTTGCAGTAGCCAGGGTTAGCAGCCGGATGCTGCTCAGCCTGGGCTTGATGGGCAAGGGAGTGAGTGGCTACCTGGGCCCGGGACAGGACGCCCAATCCCTCTCTCCTCTGACGGCCACCTCCCGCCGGGGTTCTCCTGGGAAGCAGAAGGAAGAACAAATATCTTCCCAACACGGAACAGCTCTTTGCGAAGGCAGCAGGGAAGGGACATGTCTCTACGGTGTGTGAGCGGTAAGCCGGCGAGAGGCACAGGCCGGCAGCTTGCTAGCACAACCCAGACCCAAGGAGCCCGGCTCTGTTTGCAGTCGGTGACGCCGGGAGAGGGGTGCTATCTCCCTGCAGATTACAGTTCAAAGAGCCGGCCCTGGGGCCGCGGGGGGTGGGGGGGAACATTCCTGAGCTGTGAGGCTGGCCAGAGGCTTATGTAGCCATCAGCGAGATTTGCACACATCCTCACAAAGGACCCAGAAATCCTGAAACAGGGGAGCGGTAGGGAGTCTCTTCTTTTCAAGAGGGAGGGAATTTGTATTTGCCCTTCTAGCCCCCCCGCCACCCGCCCAGGCAGCTCCCAGGGCCCTGAGCAGGGGGAGGCTGGTAGGAGCAGCAGGCGAAGGACCCAGAGAGGCACAGGGTGTCGGGCACAGCTGGTCTCTGTAGGGACCCAGGCCCCTCGAGGACAGAGCCACGGGGCTGCCCACCCCCAAGCTCTGCAAGCTTGGGAAGGGCTGCTCGGGGCGGTCTCACTGCTTTTCCAGCCCACGATCTCCTACAGGAGGAAAGACTAACGGGAGCCCTTGTGACAGACCGAGGTTAACAACACCCAACAACACCTGCCCCCAGGCTGTGGCCCAGGCGTGGGAGAGTCTCCAGCAATCCGGAGAAACAGAACGGAGGACAAGCCAAGGAGGTCGAGAAGGCGCTCTCTCCCACACTGCTCAGCCCCATTGTATCATTTCCCGGAAAAGTCCACACTGAACTTCCCGACACAGGACATGATTCGATCTGGGTAGTGAAGGGGCCCCTAATCTTTGAGAAGTGCGGTCTGGGGTCAAAACAAGCTTGCATCCACAGGGACAGTGGGCAGTCATTGGCCCGCCTTGTCACCCTGCCCCCTGGTCTGGGAGCACTACAGTGATTTTTAAAGGAAAAGAAAATATTATGAGGGCTTCATAGACTTTCAAAGTAACATAAACTCTGTGCGGGTACAGGGCTTCCCCGTAAATGCCCTGCAGCCTGCAGGGCAGGGAGGGAAAACCTTCCACCCACCCTCTTAAGTTCTGTGCCTGATACCTGCTAACTAACCTGACAAAAGCCCAATTAACAGGAGAAAAGGTTTGCACGTGGTGGGTGGTGGGGCTCAGAGAAGTGGAAACTCCGAAGAGGGGGCGAGGTCTGGGAGGGGCTCCTGCCTTTTAATAAAGGGGGATGACTGTGGAGAAGAGACCAGGAGAGGGAGCGGGCTCTGGCTGGCGTGGCTGTGAAGGGGGTGGGACGTGTGTGGTGCCCGAGATGTTTAGCGAGGTTCATCACGCAGGCTCAAGGCCAGGGTCGTCTCCTGAGGACACGTTACACAGCACATTTTCTTTACCAAAGGGACATTTCTGCCCTACTTTTGGGCAGAAAGGAGGCGGGCGGAGAGCCCTCCTGTGTTTGCTATTTCTTACAGCCTTCGGCTCAAAATAACAGTGACATCTTCTGGGGTGGCAGGTCCTGACCGCCTTCCACCCAGAATCAGGTCAGTGTTTTTAAGGAAAAAGAAGTTCAAAGAAATGTTGACCAGGAAATGTCTGTAGCTTCACTCGGAAGCGGCTCCGTGTTTGGTGGCTTCCCCGGAGGACAGTGTCCCTCCACCGTCCCTGCCCCCGGGCCCCCGGCGCGGCCCCGTCTGCTGGCCTCAGCAGCAGGTGCACTCAGTGGGCCTCTGGTCCCTACAGCCTCCAGACCCAGAGCTGTCACCACAGATCTCCCTCCCCACACGGAGGAGCCCCCTTCTGAGTCCGTCCTCCGACCCCAAAGCCTTGACCCCACGCAGCGAGAGGCGAGGGTGTGTGCTGGCCTCCACCATTCCCATTGCAAGCAGCACCTCGTGGAGAGTCGGCCTGGGCGCTCGAGGCCCCTGCAGCCTCCTGAGACACCGTGGGGGTTCCCGGGGCACCCACGGTGGGAACAGAGCAGATTCCTGCCGAGCAGAGCCCCGCCTCCTCCCTCCCGGCGCTCATGCCTCATTGGGCCATCCCTGAGCACGGGCAGTGGCCGACCGGTGCCCTCGGCCTGCTCGATGCAGCCCGCTGGGGTCCGATGTCCGTCTGCCTGGGGATGCTCCCTCCACCTCCCCTTTCAGCCCTGTGGAGCGAGTCCCCGGCCCTGGCCCTGTGCGGGGTCCCTCGATGGTCCCTGAGGCTCTGTGCAGCCTCAGCGTGTCCGACCGCAGATCCGCCGGAGCCCCACGCGCTATGGCTTTGAACATCCGGTCACTTCCCTTGGCAAGAAACAGTGACTGTTCCCGACCTAGCTGTCCTCATACTTTGTTTTCGTGTTTCGTTTTGAAACAATGTCAAACCTGGAGAAAAGTAGAGCTGCAGGAATGGAGGGGAGCCTCCTGCCTCTGACGTGGTCATTTCCTACATTCTGTCCCGTGGCCTTCCCGCCGCCCCTGGACCAGCGGCGTGAGTGGGGGCCGTCGTGTCCCCCACCCGCCAACACGCCAGCGTGCGAGTGCCGGGGCCTGGACGGTCGCAGCCCGGTCCGTGGTCGGCCCCACCGTGCGCCCCAGAGCCCGAGCGGGAGGCCCGCGGGACGGGGAACCCTCCAGGCACCTGGCCCTCCTGTCCCGTTGATCCTGAAGGTGGTGACACACAGGCTTTCGAGCGGGAGGCAAACCCCCGCCCGGGGCCGCCCCTCGGCCTGACTCAACCCTCCGCCCGGCAGGCGGCCGAGCTCCGTGGCTGATCTCTTAGTTCCTTATCTTATCGCGGGCCAGACGCGCTCTGGGGGTGACGTCCGCGGAAACAGAGCGGGCCGGCGCTCCTGCTCCTAATCTCTGAGTGACTGTGTCAGGTTGGTAAGATTTCTTCCCTGAATCTCCGATAAGCCCCACCAGGGAAAGCTGTGGCCACGCCCTTGTCTCCGCAGGACGTCCGGACGGTAAGTCCAACCTTCGCGGAGACGGGGCGGCCGACCTCCGACGTCGCTGCCGCCGGTGCCGGTGGGTCGTGTCCTTCAGGATTCGCGCCTCCACAGCTGTTGAACCGGCACAGACTCGCTCAGGGCGCCGCCTCCACACCCCTTCTTTCTTCCCAATTTGTCTTTTATTCAGATTTCGTGTGTGTGACCGTGTGTTGGGGCACGTGGACAGCATGACTGCGTAGGAGGGACACGGGGTGAAGCGGGCCTGCGGCGGAGACAGGGCACGGGGTGGGAGGGGCCGCCCCTTCGTGGCCCCCGCGCACCCCCCGCCCTCCTGGGAGACCCCAGCACGGGCTGCTGAGGTCGGGGTGATGCAGCCCTGCCCCACCCCACGCTGGGGTCACTGGGCAAACCCCGTGTGTGGGCCGGCCAAGGGGACGCCTGGCACGCAGGACAGGGCGGAGGGGCTGAGAACGGGGCGGGGGCTGCTGAGGCTCCAGTGGGGGTGGCCGAGCTGTGCGTGGGCCCTGAGTGGGGCAGAGAGTGCCACCAGGAGATGGGGCCAGCATGTCGGATCAGGACAGCTGTCCCGTCGGGCAGCCAGGAGGGCCGGCCAGGCCTCTTCCCCATGAGCACCCCCAGCAGCA
>RCUC01051782.1:0-21559 GCA_003697995.1 Taxidea taxus jeffersonii | reverse complement strand
AGGAAAGGAAAAGAAAAGAAAGGAAAGTAAGGAAAGGAAGCTACATTCCTGGAGCATGGGGCAAAGGTAGGGGGAAATGGGTGGGGCAGAGACCCAGGCAGATAAGAGAAGTTCAGCCACCTCTGAATGGGCATCCAACCCCTTCCCAGTAGAGAGGGAGTCCTAGGAGAAACTGATCTACCTCCCATCATGAAAGCTGAAGGGAGAAAACACCTTTTCCCTGGAACCTTGCAACCAGTGACCATGACTTAAGTTCAGTCAATCAAATGTTTCTGCCTAGCTCCCTCCTGGAAGTGCGGCCTAGACACAGGACAGGTAAAGATGAGCCCAGTGGTATGATGGTGTCTTAGTCTGTTTGGGCTGCTATAACAAAAATATAATACATTAGGTGGCTAAAACAATAATTGTTTACTTCTCACAGTTCTGGAGGCCAGGAAGTCAGAGGTCAGAGTGCCAGCCTACACTTTAATAATGATATGGGAACAGGAATAGGAGACAAGGCTTTGGGCCCACTTGTGGCAGAGTTGGAACTGAGACTCCTGATAAACCCAATAGTGTCTCTCTCAACCTCTCTCTCAGCCCTGATGCTAGTAGTGGGGTGGGGGTGGGGAGGATTGTCTCCCTTGAGATTTAGTAATCATAAACCTGTTCTCACACAAGTATGGAATTCAATTTCTGCTCTTTGTGACAGCCAGATATCCCAAGCTCAGAAATGAACATAATGAGTAATCTAGCCAATATGAGCCTTAGGTACCTGGAAGAAACTGAAAGATAAGTCACTGTTGAGGGATGTTTCCTCAAGCAAAGCCACAGGGAAATCCCATAGAAAAAGCACCACTATATATGAACACACAATCCAAAATTACAAAACACACAAGACAATAATACACTATTAATTAGAGTAGTAAGCAAAACAACATACAAAGGATTTGACCTCCCAAAAACATCAAATCACTGGATTTGATTGGGCCATTGGATAGGTTCAATAGACTGAATTGTGAAAGATTGAATGAATGACCTCAGTACTTTATCCCTCCTTGCATCTACACCCTTGCAACGGCCTCATCAAAGGCAGAGTGTACTTTTTTTTTTTAAGATTTTATTTATTTATTTGACAGACATAGATCACAAGTAGGCAGGGGGCGGGGGAAGCAGGCTCCCTGCCGAGCAGAGAGCCCGATGCGGGGCTCGATCCCAGGACCCTGGGATCATGACCTGAGCCGAAGGCAGAGGCTTTAACCCACTGAGCCACCCAGGCGCCCCAGGCAGAGTGTACTTTTACACCCCTTAACTTAGAACTTAAGTAGATGCCTTGTCTTGACCAATGGCAGGTGGAGAAAGTAACTATGGATTAGTTCTCAGACTAAACCTCAGGAAGCCTCATGTATTTCTGTTTGTTCTTTTGTGCCTCTTCAATCATCATGAGAAGATCCTCCCCTCGGTGGCTGTTGCCCTTTCGGCCAGGGCCCTGAATAAACACTCCAGAAGCAGAGCTTCCCCAGCTGACCACAGTTCTGCAGTGAGAAATGGAGCCATGCCAGCAACCACAGTGTTAGGCAGAGTCTCCCTGTTGAGCCTAGCCTCACTCTGCAGAGCTGTCCCAGCCAATCAACAGATGCATAAGAAGGTCACTAAGTTTTGGGGTGATAATTTACACGATACTGTTATGTAAATAGGTAAGTTATAGAAATAAATGTGTTTAAAATGATTAAGAAAAAAACAAAAAGAAATAAAAAGTGAGCAAAAAAGATATTGTTAAGAAATTAAGGTTCACACATTTGAAAGAACCAAATCAAACTTACAGAATAATTTTTAGAAGTTATTGAAATGTAAAACTAATAGAGAATTGTGCTTCTACTCACAAACAATCAATTGCTATGAAAAAAATCCCCTCCCATTATAAACAACTAGAAAATCCAGATAAGGGACGCCTGGGTGGCCCAGTTGGTTAATCGGCTGCCTTTGGCTCAGGTCATGATCCTGGGATCGAGTCCCACATCGGGCTCCTTGCTCGGCAGGGAGCCTCCTTCTCCCTCTGCCTCTGCCTGCCACTCTGTCTGCCTGTGCTCGCTCTCTCTCTCTCTCTCTCTCTCTAACAAATAATATCTAAATAACAAATAAAATCTAAAAAAAAAAATTAAAAGAAAATCCAGATAAAATATATGAATCAACTCCTTTGGACTTTGAGCAATAGGCAATAAAGGACTATCATCCCTGAGAGAAGGAAAGTAACAAAGTGGGCACTATGATTGCCCCATTTCATTGTGTGGAAACAATTTTCAGCCTCCAGAGCAGAGAAGCAGATCAGACAGAGACCAGCAGTCTTGCTGAACTGAAGAGAAAGAGATCAGAGTTAAGGGATGCCAAGACATGTAGGGCAGAGTAGCACAGAAGATGGAGCCTCACAGAGAAAGAACTCAGAGATCTTCAGAAAGGCCCTTGAGTCCATGGTGACACTCTATGAAGACAAATCAAGAATCACTGGAAAACTCTAAGCTGAACAAATCCTGGAACTCCACAGGTCTAGGAAGAGTTCACGTTTCTACCTGCCAGATTAGAGAGACCGCAGAAATCATGAGGCAATAAAAAAAGTCCCAGCAAGAGCATTGCATAGTAGCTGCATATTAAAGGATCCTCTGGACCCACCCTAACAAAACTTAAAAGTAAGCTTCATAATGATCTAACTAATCCCAAGTAACTTAGTTGTATGCTAGAACAATTTGAACTTCGTTTAAAGGGATATAATTCAATAAGAATTACTAGGCAGGCAAAAAAGCAGTAAAATGTAGCCAATAACCAGGAGAAATTTTAATAAATAGAAACAGACCCAATCATTATAGAGATGAAGGAATTATCAAAAAAGTTAAAAGATACACACACACACACACACACACACACACTCAGGATATAAAGGAAAACATGAACATACTGAAGGCAATGATGGAAAATACTTTTTAAAGATCAAAATGGAACTTATATAGGAAAAAAATGCAATATCTGGAATTTTTTAATACACTAAGATTTGCATTAGATTAGACATTGTAGTAAAAATTATGAGTAAAACTGGAGACATACCAAGAGAAACTACTCAAAATGAAGTGCAAAAGAAACACTGAAAAAAAATTGAGTAGAACCCACCACCTATGGGACAATATCAAGTAGTCTAACAAAGAAGTGGGAAAATACTAGAAATGAGAAAGAAGAGGGGCACCTGGGTGGCTCAGTGGGTTAAGCCTCTGCCTTCAGCTCAGGTCATGATTCCAGGGTCCTAGGATGGAGCCCATTGAGCCCCACACCAGGCTCTCTGCTCAGCAGGGAGCCTGCTCCCCCACTCTCTCTCTGCCTGCCTCTCTGCCTACTTGTGATTTCTGTCTGTCAAATAAATAAATAAAGTCTTTAAAAAAAAAAAAGAAAAGAATAATAAGAGAAGACAGAAAAAAATAGCTAAAGAAAAATATGACCAAAAAAATTGAAGTTGATAAAAGCCATAAACATGTCAATGAGAAAGCACAATGAAACACAAAAATAATAAATATAATCACACCAAGGTACATCATAATCAAATAGTTGAAAATCAGAGATATAGAGATGATCTTAATAGCAACCACAATTTTTTTAAAGCATTCCACATAAAAGAACAAAAAATGAGAGAAAATGTATCATCAAAAACTAAGCAAGCCAAGAAAAATGGGACAATATTTCTAAAGTTTTTTAAAAAACAGTGTATTCCTTATTCCCCATCACCTCTTTAACCCATTAAGAAGCAGACTTCTCATGATGGGAAAAAAAGAGAGAGAAAGAGAAGGGAATTGGTTTGAGAAAAGCACGCAGGCCCATTTCAACTGAATCAACAAATTGTTTTTTTTTAAAGATTTTATTTATTTATTTGATAGACAGAGATCACAAGTAGGCAGAGAGGCAGAGAGAGAGAGGAGGAAGCAGGCTGTCCACAGAGCAGAGAGCCCGATGTGGGGCTCGATCCCACAATCCTGGGATCATGACCCAAGCCGAAGGCAGCAGCTTTAATCCACTGAGCCACCCAGGCGCCCCAACAAATTGTTATTTTTTAAAAATATCTACAGTACATAAGTATTAACTTTGTTAAATACTGGGAATGGATTCCCAGGCACTCTACTATCCTATATATTCCTGAAGGTTTGAAATGTTTCCTAATAAAGAATTGTAAGTAATAATAAATAAAAACAAAACAACAACAATAAAAAGAACTATTAATCTAGAACTCTAAACTCAGGGAAAATAGATTGTGAAAATGAAAGTGAGACTTCCAGTTTCCAATCCAGCATGTTAGGAATTGGGGAGTCACCATTCCATCTAAACAAGTAAAAAGATGAACAAACTGAAAAACCAACAACTTTCCTTGGATCTGTAAGAGAATTGGTGTCACAAGGCAAACTGATATCCCCAAAAAAGAAAGACCAAGAGGTGAATATAGAAAATCACAACAGATAAGACCCACCCACTGAAACCTCTGTAAGAGCCAGTGCCAGGGTAGGAAAACCTAAACAATACTTGATAAATTCCTAGAAACTCGGTATGGAAAAGTCTGAATCCAAAATTCCAGCGGGACCCAGTCATGGGGTATAGAGGTCCCCAAACTTCTGTGAGTTTTACCTTCAAAGGCTCAACTAGGTTCTCACGGTGAATATCAGAGAAAAATCCCCTCATACTTCCTGCAATGGGAGGGGAACATAACTGTTGTGAAATACATCGGAGTGTTCTGTTCTTCTGAACAAGTTCTGCCCTCAGAGAAACTATTGAACCAGACCCTAATCTGTTGGCATTTCATGGGAGCCTAACTGACCTGGGGGAAGAAAAATACTCAACCTTAGCCCACTCTAGCCAACTTGTCCCACGTAATGGGGAGAAGAGGAGATGTAGACATAGCTGAGAAGCATTTGTGAACTTCACAGTCTAGAAGCACAGGCTCATTAAGAGACTGAAACTAATCTTAAGACTATAGAACACTTCCCCTGTATCCACACCTTACCACCACATTACTAAAGTCCTACTTATAGCAGTTCCTTTTACCCAGTACATCATGACCAGCTATCAAGAGAAAAATCACAAGGCATACTGAAAAGCAAAAACACAGTTTGAGGAAACAGAGCAAACATCAGAACCAGACATGGACCTGATAAGATTTGTCAGCCTGGGAACTTAAAACAATGATGAATAATATTCTAAGAACTCTAATAGATAAAGCAGGATACAAGAATAGGTGGGTAATGTAAGCAGAGAGACATAAAGTCTCTCATAAAGACATTAAGAAAAAGTTAAAAAGAAATAGAGAGATCAAAAACATTTAACAGAAATGGAAAACACCCTCAATGGGCCCTTTAGTAGACTGGACACAGCTGAGAGAAGAATCTCTGAGCTTGAAGATATCTCAGTAGAAACTTCCAAAACTAAAAACAAAATGATGAGGCTGTGAAAAAAAAAAAAAAACAGAACAGAATATCCAATAACTGTGGGACAACTACAAAAGATACAACATACACATAATGGGAATGCCAGAAGAAGAAAGAAAGGAACAGAAGAAATATGTGATGAAATAATGACTCAGAATTTCCCCCAAATTAATGTCAGACACAAGCCACAGATTGAGGAGTCTCAGAGAACACCAAGCAAGATAAATAATCCTCTCAAAAAAATTTTTTTTAAAAACCACTAACATTTATTTTTTGATTTCCCACAATTTTAATATCATATGACCTAGACATATGAAATATATGACCTAGACATATCATATCCAAATTTCAGGAAATCAAAAATTAAATTAAAAATCCTGAAAGAAGTTAGAGTAAAAAAAAACACCTTACCTATAGAGAAACAAAGCTAAGAATTATACCCAATTTCTTCTCTGAAAGAAGAGAGTGGGGTGAAATATTTAAAGAGTTTAAAAATAAACAAAGCAAAAATAAAGGAGAAAAATACTTTCTTGGACAAACAAAAATTGAGGAAATTGTTTGGCAGTATACCTGCCATGAAAGAAATGTTGAAAGAAGTTCTTTAGTGAGGGGCTGCCTGGGTGGCTCAGTCGTTGGGTGTCTGCCTTCGGCTCAGGTCATGATCCCAGAGTTCTGGGATCGAGCCCTGCATCAGGCTCCCTGCTCAGTGGAAGCCTGCTTCTGCCTCTCTCACTCACCCTGCTTGTGTTCCCTCTCTCATTGTGTCTCTCTCTGTCAAATAAATAAATAAAATCTTTAAAAAAAAAAAAAAGAAGAAGAAATTCTTTAGTGAGAAGGAAAATTATATAGGTCAGAAACTCATAAAGAAAAAAATCAGAAAAGGAATAAATGAAGATAAAATAAAAACTTTTGTTTTTCCTATTTTTATTTGATCTAATGGGTTTGTTCAAAAACAATAATAGTGGGGCACCTGGGTGTCTCAGTGAGTTAAAGCCTCTGCCTTGGGCTCAGGTCATGATCCCAGAGTCCTGGGATCAAGCCCTGCATCGGGGTTCTCTGCTCAGCAGGGAGCCTGCTTCCCCCCTCTTTCTCTGCCTGCCTCTCTGCCTACTTGTGATCTGTCTGTCATATAAATAAATAAAATATTTTTTAAGAAACCAATAATAGCAAAATATCTATTCTTGTGTGTGTGTGTGTTTGTGTGTTTATATATGTGAAATGGGCAGTAAGAAAGAACTAGGATTATTTCGCTATTGTAAACTACTCACACTGCCCATGAAGGGATATAATATCATTAGAAAGTGGATTTGGATTGGTTTATATTGATATTGATATTGATAGGAAAATAATAAAACTGTCTCTGTTCACAGATGACATGATTATCTATGTCAGAAATCCAAAAGAATCAACCAAAGAAACTCCTAGAACTAATAAGCAATGTAACAAATTTGCCAGGATACAAGTTTAGTATACTAATAATCAATCACTTTCCTATATACCATCAATGAACAATTTGAATTTGAAATTTAAAACACAATACCATTTACATTAGCACCCTCTCAATTATATATTTAGGTATGAATCTAACAAAATATGTACAAGATTTATGTGAGGAAAACTACAAAACTCAGATGAAAGAAATCAAAGAATTAAATAAATGCAGATATATTGCATGTTCATGGATAGGAAGAGTCAATGGTATCACCATGTCAGTTCTTCCCAACTTGATCTGTAGATTAAATGCAATCCAAATCAAAATCCTAACAGGTTATTTTGTGGCTATCAACAAACCAACCACAAAGTTTATAGGTAGAGGCAAAATACCCAGAAGAGCCAACATAATACTGAAAAAGAAGAACAAAGTTGGAAGGTTGACACTATCCAACTTCAAGACTTACTATAAAGCTGTAGGAATCAAAGACAAGGCAATAATGATGAGAGAAGAGAAAAGTAGATCAGTGAAGCAGAATAAGGAGGGAAGAAATAAACCCATATAAATATGGTTAATTTTTGAAAAGGGAGCAAAGGCAATACAATGGAGAAACAGTCTTTTCAACAAATAAGGAATCAATTGGATGTCCACAAGCAAAAAAAAAAAAAAAAAAAGAATCAAGACACAGATCTTAAACTCTTCACAAGAACTGGCTTAAAATGGATTACAGATCTAAATATAAAGATGCAAAACTATAAAACTCCTAGAAGATAACATAGGAGAAACTCTAGATGACATTGGGTTTGGCAATGACTTTTTAAATAAACACCAAAGGCACAATCCATAAAAGAAGCAATTGAAAAGCTAGACTTTATTAAAATTAACAAGTTCTCCTCTGTGAAAGACACTATCACAAGAATGAAAAGATAAGCCTCAGACTCAGAAAAATTATTTGCAAAAGACATCTAATAAAGAACTGTTATCCAAAATATACAAAGAACTCTTAAAACTCAGTGATAAGAAATCAACAAGCTAATTAAAAAATTGGCCAAAGACCTTACTAGACATCTCACCAAAGAAGATATACAGATGACAAATAAGCATATGAAAAGATATGCCACATCAGATGTCTTAGGGAAATGAGATACTACACACCTATTAGAATCCCCAAAGTCCAGAACACTAACCACCAAATGTTGATGAGAAAATGGA
This sequence comes from Taxidea taxus jeffersonii, assembly GCA_003697995.1. Classification (NCBI taxonomy): domain Eukaryota; kingdom Metazoa; phylum Chordata; class Mammalia; order Carnivora; family Mustelidae; genus Taxidea; species Taxidea taxus. The sequence goes on along the minus strand of RCUC01051782.1, from coordinate 13,486 downwards.
ACAACAAGGACTCTCATTCATTGCTGGTGGAAATGCAAAACAGTACAGCCACTTTGGAAGACAGTTTGGTGGTTTCTTATAAAACTAAACTCTTACCATACGATCCTGCAATTATTCTCCTTGGTATCTATCCAAATTGGAAATTCATTTCTACACAAAAACCTGTATGTAGATGGTATAGCTTTATTCATAATTGCCAAAACTTAGAGACAACTAAGATGTCCTTCAGTAGGTAAATAGATAAATAAACTGTGGTACATCCAAATAACAGAAATTCTATCATTCAGCACTAAAAAGAAACAAGTTATTAAGCCATGAAAAGAGATGGAGGAAACTTAAATGCATATTACTTAGTAAAATAAGTATCTGAAAAGACTACATACTGTATGATTTCAGCTATGACATTCTGGAAGAGGTAAAACTGTGATGATAGTAAAAACAGCAGGGGTTTCCAGGAATTAGGAGGGGAGAGAGGGATGAATAACCCTGGATAGCAAAGATGAATAACAAACAGATGATTTTAGGACAATGAAACTATTCTGTATGATACTATCTGTCCTTATACAATTGTCAAAACCCATAGAATATACAACACCAAGAGTGAAACTCTAACATAAACTATAGACTTTGAATGATAATGATGTATCAGTGTAGTTTCATCAATTATAATAAATGTACCACCTTGGTGAAAGATGTTGATAATGGGAAAGGTTTGGGGATAGGGGCAGGAAATAGGAGGTATATGGGAACTTTCTGTACTTTCTGCTTAATTTTGCTGTGAACTTAAAACTGCTGTAAAAACATATTTTGTAAAAATAAAAAGGATGGAAAAAATACACCATGCAAGTACTAATAGATAGTTGAGTAGCTATACTAATGTCAAACAAGATAGATTTTAGAACAAGGAATATAACCAGGGATAAGAGGGCATTGCAGAATGTAGAGGTACCAATTCAAGAAGATAGATCAATCCTAAATGGGTATGCATGCACCTAGTATAAGTCTCAAAATACATGAAGACTGATAGACCTGAAGGAAGAAATAGATAAATCTGTACTTAAAGCTAAAGATTTCAATCCCCTTCTTTCAGTAAATCTGATAGAAAAATAGACCAAAAAATGCATTACGGATATAAAAGCTTTTAACAATATTATCAACTGGAATGCCTCAGTGGCTCAGTCTGTTAACCGTGACTTCAGCTCAGGTCATGATCTTGGGGTATTGGGGTGAAGCCCTGCATTGCACTCCCCACTCGGTGGGGGGGGCTGCTTCTCCCTCTCCCTCTGCCGTGTGCTCTCTCTCCCTCTCAAATAAATAAATAAATTCTTTAAAACAAAATACTATCAACCAATTTGTCCCAATTGACATTTATAGAACTCCCCACCTAACAAGAACAGAAAAAATTCAATTCACTAAATAGCATATCATTTAAACCTATCATTTAGCTATTTTGTTGGGTCTTGAATTTTTTTATTTTAATAAACAAGAAATAATTTATTAAATAAAGGTGAAGGAAAAGGAGGAGGAGGAAGAGAAGGAGAGGAAGAGGAAGGAGAAGGAGGAAAAGGAGGAGGGGGAGGAGGAGAAGGAGAAGAAACAAATAACAGGAACAGCCTTTTATCTATTAAAGAAATAGAATTTATAGTTTCAAACCTTCCTGGAAAAACAAAATAAAAAACGTCCAGACCCAAATGACATCATTGGTGAATTTTACCAAACATATAAGGAAAGAATATTAACAATTCTACAAAACTCCTCCAGAAAATAGAAAAAGAGGGAATTTCCAGCTCACTTTGTGCAGCAAGCATTACTCTGAAAAAAAGCAACAGATAAAGAGATTCCAAGGAGGGAAAAGGGAAAGGAGTGAGCGAAGCGGGGTTGGGGGGTGGGGTGGGAAGGAAGGAAGGAAGGAGGGAATGGAGGGAGGAAGAAATGAATTACAGGCCAATACCCTTCATGAATATAGACAACAGAAGTCCCTAAGAAAAGTTTAGGGATATACATAAAAGAGAGAAGTCACTTTATGGGTGAGCTTTATTCCAGAAATGCAAGTTTGAAAATAACATTAGAAAATCAAAACCACATGATCATTTCAATAGATGAGGGGAAAAAAATGTTTAGTAAAATTTAACATGTATTCATGATTTAAAACTTTCAGTAATCTAGGAAAAGAAGAGAATTTCCTCAATCTGATAGAGTGTCTCAAAAAATCTATAGCTAACATAATACTTAATGGTGAAGTAGACAAAGATGTCTGATTTCACCACTCCCAGTCAATATTATACTGACCAATGCAATGAGGCAAGAAAAAAAATAATAAAAGGCATCTTTTTAAAGAAAAAAGTCAAATTGTCTTTATTCTCCAATGACATGATTATTTAGAAAATCCTGAGGAATCTATAAAAGAAGAGATACTAGAGCTAATAAATGAGTTTATTAAGATCTCAACCTATCAGTTCAATACACAAAACTCAACTTCATTTTATATAGCACAAAAAGTGAATGGAATTGGGATTTTTTAAAGTGACATTAGCAACAACATCGAAAATATGGGAACCTAGGGATCAATTTAACAAAATGTAAAAGAACTGTACTCTGAAAACTACAACACATTGCAGAGAGAAATTAAAGAAGGTCTAAGTGAGAGATATATCAAGTTCATGAATAACAGGACTCATCGCTTTTAAGATGTCAATTCTCCTGAAATTGCTTTCTAAATTAAATACAACATAAGTTAAATATGATATAGATTAAATACAATCACAATAAAAATTCCAGCAGGCTTTTTGGGTAGAAATTGACAAAATGATCCTAAACTTACATAAAAATACAATAAACCTAGAAAAAGAACTAGGTTGGAAGACCTACACTACTTGTTTTCAAGCCTTACTATAAAACTATTATAATCAACAAGTATGGTATTGGTATAAGGATAAACATATAGATCCATAAACAGAATAGAAAGTCCAGAAATAGATCCATCCATACGCGGTCCATTGAGTTTTTGCAAAGATGTCAAGGTAAATAAGTGGGGAAAGGATAGTTTTTTCATCAAACCATGATGGGACAATTGGATAGGGAGGGGGAAAAAAGCCTCACACCATATGCAAATATTAACTGAAAGATCATCAAAAACCTAACCATGTGAACTAATAGTACAAAATTTCTACAAGTAAATAGAAGAGAAATTTGTGGGTTAGGTAAACATTCCTTAGAACATAAAAAGCACAAATCATAGAAGAAAAAAGTGATAAATGGGACTTCATCAAAAGCAATAACCAATACATGAAAAAATGTTCAATAACATTTTGGAAATTAAGGAAGTATAACTTAAAATCATAATGAAATGCCATTACAAAACCCACCAGAATAGCTAAAATGAAAAAAAAAAGATTATACCAACAACATGATGAATCTCAGAAACACACTAACTAAAAGAAAACGTAAAAGATGATACACTATATGATTCCATTTATCTGAAATTCTAGAAAAGGCAAAACTTCAGTGTGAGGAAGCAAATCAAGGGTTGTTAATTTCCTGAGCTGGAAAGAAAGTCATCTCCATTAGTACAAACCAATCAGTGTTGTTGCAAGGATCAAATGAGATGACTTCCATAGAGAACTTAGCACATTATCTTTATTTTTTAGGATCCTAATACAACTTTATTTTTAGAAAGCAGGACCTTCATCAAAAATTTTAAACCACCAATTTATAAGATGAAAATAAGAACTTCTCTATATGAAACCAATTTGGACTTTTCAAATTTTATTATTATGTGTATATATTTTTGTTTCTGCTTTACTATATCACTAGTGATTAAAATCACTAATTCTTCTTGATGCATGTGAAATCAACTCAAATAGCAAAGCAAAACCTAATATTTCAGATGCTCTTCCACTTTAAAAATGGTGACCAAAACTTTATTGGTTGATGTGGTAGGAAAACAAAATAAAACAAAACATTGAAACACATGTGGTCCTATGCCTAGATGGGCTATTTTGACAAGGGACAGAAGAGCAAGAAGGTGAGGAACATAGTCAATAGAGCTGAAAAACTTGGACTTGAATCCCAGCTCTGCTACAGGTAAATTAGGTAGGAAAGATTTTGCATGCTTTAAATCAAGATGCACTAGACCCACCTCACTGGGCAAATGGGAGGATATAATCATCACCCAATCAACATATGCCTAGAACATATATGGTCTAAGCACTTTATCATATAGGACTCTTCAATGGTAGTGGATCAAAAAAACAGTCAACATACATTGTAATAAGCTTTTCTGCCTAATGATATTAGATATTAGATAACTTTCATTGCTCTACAGAGAAAAGACATCTGAGAAAAGCATACAATTTTGAAACCCTTTAATTTTTTCTGGGTAATGGTTATTAACAAGTCTATAATAAGGTTATTGACTCTGATTAAAGAAGTGTTTTCATGGAAGTCTTCAGAGCTCAGTTGTAGGTCATATAACAGGGAGTAGTATTGAATTTGACATAAGACTTAATTCTTATTAACAGGCTCCAAGAAATCTTTCTCACTAGCAATTTTTTGCCCTGTTCTGATGGCAAATATACCAGCTTCTGTGCAGACACTTCTAATCTCGGCACTAGTGCTATCTGGACACAGTCATGCTAACAATTCAAATCTGATATCTCTTTCAACATCTTAAAAATGTGAGTCCAACCCTCTAGATCAGGTAAATTCAATCCAATCTTTCTATCCAATCTCCCTGGCCTTATCAGTGCTGGATCTAACATTTTTACAACAATTCTATGAAGTACTTATTCTATAAATGAGATAAGTAAGGTTCAGAGAGGTCAAGTAACCTGCTAAAAGTCACACAGCTAGCAGGTAGCAGAGCTAGAAATTGAATTATTCATTAGCTCAATCTTTATTGATTTAGTCAACAAATCATTTCTGCTATCTGTTCTGTGCCCAGCCACATGCTGGGCCTGAAGACGCAAGATGCAGGGAGACCAAGGCCTCAAGGTGCTCTGGGGAAACAGACTGTGACTCCTTAGCTACTGTCTCAGGCATAATGGAGCCTGTGCAATGCCTATCTTTCTCTGGTTCCCTCCCCCAGTTCTGATACCTCCCAGAGCTGCAGAACCCCAGCAACAGGCCGTAGACATTTCCTGAGGCTGCTGTTTTCCTTGGCCCTGTGATGGGAGACAGTATGCCCAACAAGGTGGAAAACAAGATGGGATGGGGGAGGTGAGCTGGGAGCAGACCTCCCAACAACCTGCCCCTTTCACTTATGGGAGCAGGGAACAGAGAAGGCTGCCCTTCCACCCACCCACCAGCCCATCCAGGCCATTGTTCCCTTGTTGTGACAGGGGGTTCAGCGAGGGCCCCACAGACCGGGGGCTTCCTCCCCAGCCAGCCATGCTTGGACAGCTGGAGGAAACAGGCGGCTGGAGAGCCAGCTATCCCTCCAATAACAACAGGCTGCTGCCCGCTGGCGGCCTTGCTGGGGGGCAGGCCTGGAGCCAGAGAAGCCACCCCACTCCACCCCGCCACTGGCAAAACATGTTTTCTTGTTTTCTGAGGGGGAGGAGGAGGCCTGTGCCCATCCTGAGCAAACACAGGAGCAGATAAGCGTGGACAGGCCTGGCTGCCAGGCTGCTAGCTGGGGCCGCAGAGGCAGGGCCAGGGCCAGGCCCACCCTGGAGGTCATTCGGGCCAGAATGCCAGGTTCTGAGTCAGGGTGGGTACAGTGAGGGACAAAGCACCCAACTCCAAACCTGCCTTCCCTGGAAAGAGAAGACAGGGGCTGCCAGGCCACAATCATCCTTGCCGACCTCAGTAGCGCAGCATGCTTACCTTGGAGAGCAGAAGGGCCCACATCCACTGGCGCCTGCTTCTCAGCTAGTCTCTATGACAGTTCCCTTCCCAGCATCACCGGTCAATGCTATAGAGGATATAAGAAGGATTGCTCCCCATTACCTTTTGCAAATGAGGACTAAGGTTCAGAAAGGCCAAGTGACTTATCCAGGGCCACACAGCTCACGGTGCAGAGTTGGGATAAAAATCCACATGTGCCAGACCACAGAGCCCACCTTCTTTTTCTCATGCCCTAGCGAGCCCCATAGCCCTTCATATTTGAAGGGGTCTCTAGTTCACAAAGTACTTCCAGTCTCCTATATTCATTTACTGGGACTGCTGTGAGGCTTTTATCAACCCGCCATAGCTACCCCACATTTTTTATCCAGAAGCTCACAACAGACCTGTGAGGTTCATGTCTCAGTTGAGGATCCCCCCAAAGCAGACCCTGAAGTAAAGGGTTTGAGTGTAGAGTAGTTTATTCAGGAATCGATCCTAGGAAACTCCCATAAGACATATCAGGGGCCAAAGCAGCTGTGGGAAAATGGGATCCATCACACTGGGGACCCTGGGACACAGACAGAACTGTCCCCCAGAGATGCAAGGGAGTTGATGTAATTACCCACCACAGCCACCTATCTTTGGCTGTGGGCTGCTCCTGATACCTTGATCCCCTGAGACTATGCTCTTAGGGGCTCAGCATGCTCCTGTAGCCAGAGAAAGCCCTCAGGAGGAGGTGTACAAGTTGACAGCATGCGCACAGTCAGGGCCCAGGGGACTTGAGTGGGGCCCCAACAGACTCTGCCACTGTTAGTAAACAGAGAACATTACAGAGAATATAACCTTTGTAGTTATATCTACAAAATGTCCCCCTCCACCAGACCACACTATGCCCACACCCTCTGCATACCGGGACCCGGATGCCCTGAGTCTGTCTTCAACTTCAAGTAATTTAATGACCTCTCACTAAGGGTCACAGCCCCTGAAGTCTACCCCACAGCGTCTGAACTCCACTGAGATAACAAGTCTTGCCTTCCTCACCCATTCTGACCCTGTCCAGAGAGAGCTGTGTCCTTGGATTCCTCCCCTCTTCCACCTCTGTCTTCCATCCCCATCCATGACCTTTCCCTCCAAAAAAGTAGGGGCAAGATTTATTTCCTCCTTTTGGGGGAAGGTCTTTTTTTTTTTTTTTTTAAAGTAGGCTCCATGCCCAGCCTGGAGCCCAACGCAGGGCTTAAACTCACAACCCTGAGATCAAGACCTTAACTGAGATCAAGAGTTGTACATTTAACTGACTGAGGCCCCGAAGCACCCCTGAGGAGAAGGTCTTAATATGACTGTCCAGGCCACAGCAACTTCTGACTGGTCATGTCTCCAAAGATAAGGGAAACAAAGGCAAAAATGAGCTATTGGACTTCATCTAGATAAAAAGCTTTTGCACAGCAAAATAAACAGTCAATAAAACCAAAAGACAACCTACATAATGGGAGAAGATTTTTGCAAATGTCTTATCAGATAAAGGGCTAATATCCAAAACCTATAAAGAACTTATCAAACTCAACACCCAAAGAACAAATAATCCAATCAAGAAATGGGCAGAAGACAGGAACAGACATTTCTCCAAAGAAGATATACAAATAGCCAACATGAAAAAATGCTCAACATCATTCGGCATCAGGGAAATACAAATTAAAACCACAATGAGATACCAACTCACAGCAGTCAGAATGGCTAAAATTAACAAGTCAGGAAGCAACAAATGTTGGTGAGGATGAGGAAAAAGGGAACCCTCTCAACACTGTTGATGGGAATGCAAGCTCCCAGAGTGGTGCAGCCACTCTGGAAAACAGTATGGAGATTCCTCAAGAAGTTAAAAATAGAGCTACCGTATGACCCAGCAATTGCACTACTAGGTATTTACCCCAGAGATATAAATGTAATGATCCAAAGGGGCACATGCACCCAAATGTTTATAGCAGCAATGTCTGCAATAGCCAAACTATGAAAAGAGCTCAGATGTCCACTGACCGATGAATGGATAAGGAAGATGTGGTATATATATACAACGGACTATTACTCAGCCATCAGAAAGAATTAAATCTCGCCATTTGCAACAACATGGATGCAACTAGAGGGTATTATGCCAAGCGAAATAAGTCAATCAGAGCAAGACAATTATCATACGATTTCACTCATATGTGGAATTTAAGAAAGTAAACAGAGGGGACGCCTGGGTGGCTCAGTTGGTTAAGCGGCTACCTTCGGCTCAGGTCATGATCCCAGCGTCCTGGGAATCGAGTCCCACATCAGGCTCGTTGCTCAGCAGGGAGCCTGCTTCTGCCTCTGCCTGCCACTCTGTCTGCCTGTGCTCGTGCTCTCTAACAAATAAATAAATAAAATCTTTAAAAAAAAAAAAAAAGAAAGTAAACAGAGGAGCATAGGGAAAGGGAGGGAAAAATAAAATTAGACATAATCAGAGAGGGAGACAAACCATAGGAGACTCTTAACCACAGGAAACAAACTGAGGGTTGCTGGAGGGGAGCGCGGGAAAGGGGATGGGGTAACTGGATGATGGACATTAAGGAGGGCATGTGATGTAATGAGCACTGGGTATCATATAAAACTGATGAATCACAGACTGTACTTCTGAAACCAATAATACATTATATGTCAATTAATTGAATTTAAATTTTTTGAAAAGAGGGAAAAAATTACTGTCCAAGAGCCATATCATCAATCCCCAAATTTTGTTTACCATTTCTCTCATGACGCCCAAGGGCTCTTGTACAAACCACTCCTGGTGGCCTAGTCACTAGTGAAAAGTGCCCAATGCAGATATACAAATGGCACCACACTGCGCACTTCACTGTACAGATGAGGAAAAGCTCGAAAATTCAAGTGATTTATCCAACTTCAACACAGCAAGCTATGTTCTTTTTTTTTTTTTTTTTTAAGTAGGCTCCACACCCAGTGTGAAGCCCAGTACAGGGCTTGAGTTCACAAGCCTGAGATCAAGACCTGGGGTAAAATCAAGAGTCAGACACCTAACCAACTGAGCCACCCAGACACCCCATAGGGCAAGTTATCTTCTGATTCCACATCTTTGGAAAAGAGGCAGTATGCACCAGTCACTGGGGGCTTATAACAGATGCCAGAAAGGGCTGCTCTGCTCTGCTTTTGTCCTGCCATTTGCATGTGTGCAGAAGGATGCCAAGATGGGGTGCAGGTGGGTGTGGTCTATCCCAGGTGTGGGCAGTAAAGGGGTACATTGTCTGCAGCAAATTTTAAAAAATAATAAAACTGATTAAAACTCATCCTGCTTTTTATTGTCACCAAGCACTGGCCATTCTCAAGAATATTAGTGACAAAACAACCCCGACCCAGGTGGACGGCTCCCACCTCCACCCCACTCCCTGTGCTAAGCCCCTCCTCTCCCATTCTGTATCCGCAACAAACGTTTTGATTCTGTCAGGGCTCTTTTCCACGGAAGGGGGATGCTGCCTCAAAACCCATCCTCCACACATGACTCTAAGCAACCACGTTCTGAGCTGGCATCAGAACAGATCCCTGGGACCCCAAGGTTCTTAGACCAGACCCCACTGTTCAAGAAGTGTTCACAGGCTGTTCGCTAAGGCTTGGGGTTTGAACCCTATCTTCTCACACATAATCCAGGGCCCTACCCCTACCTCTCTGATGTCACAATCCTCACTAATCTTTCCTGACTCTACTCAGTGCTATTTTTGCTCTGCTTCTGTCCAATGCTGCACCTGCTTCCTGCCCCCAGGGCACCTAGGGCCCTGGCCTGAGAATTCAATCCAAAAAATGCTTGGCTTCCAACCAGTCTACCTCTGGGCCATGATCTCCTAATGGTCACACAATACAGACCCAGAGGGAGCACTGGAAGGTGACTTCTCACCTGTGGGCTGTGTCATCAGCACAATCTTGAACCCTCTGGGAAATCCCCTGAATGGAGACCTGACCCTTAGCATTTATCACCATCTGAAGTTTTGTTATGGATTTGCTTATAGGTTTGGTGTCTCCCTCCACTGGAGAGTAAATTTCAAAAAGGCAGGTCCCTGGTCCATCTTCTTCCCTGCTATGTCCCCACTACCTAGAACAGTGCCTGGAACAAGAGAGGCACTCGGTACCTAGCAGTTGAAAGAATAAGTAGATGAGTTTTCGTAAGCCTGCACCTTGGCCACAGAGGCCCAGACTCACATAGGATAGCCTCAACACTCAGTACAACTCTGTTTCCAGGATCTCAAACTCTGAGCCCCTCGCAGCACACATGCCCTTCACCCCAGATTGGATCTCAAGCTCTTCTGACACCCCATCGTTTGTCCACCAGCTCTGCTGGGCTCTCCTGCCTGCTCCCCATTTGAGAGCCAGGACTCTGGGATCAGACATGCTGATTGCTGGACCTCGGGAAAGTTCAGTGTCTTTTCCCCAACAAAATGGGAAAGTAATAATGCCAGTCTCAAACATTCCTATGGGGATTAACTAGGGAGATGCGTAGAGTACCCAATAGCGTTGATCATCACTAATGCCAGGTTAATAATACATTATTAATACGAAGTTAAGAGGCTTTTATAGCAATCAAAAGAAAAAACTTCCAACCCATTCACCCTCCCCCAAACCTTACAAGGATCCCTGAGGAAAATGTTCAAAACTTAGGTTTACAGGGAACTCAGACTTTAAAACAATGGACTAATCCCCACCCATTTTGCATTGCATTCATGACTCTAAAGCTTTACCCCTCCCTGGCCCCACCATCTTTGTATATGACTTTGCAGCTTTTCTCACTAAAGAGATAGAGTCTGTTTCCCCAGTCCTTGAATCCGGGGTGGCCTTGTGGCCTGCTTTGACCAACAAAATGCAAGAGAACTTACTGTGTGCCAGCTTTGAGCCTGGGCCCCCAGAGGACTTGCGTGTTTGTCTCTGCTCTCTTGCATCAATACCACAGCCAAGACAGCATGCCTGCACTAGCCCAGGAGGATGAGAGACATGCGGAATGGAACAGAACCACAGCAGTCATCCCAGCCAAAGCAATAACCCCAAGACTGAGCCCATCCAAGATTAGCAGAGCTACCTAGCCCACCCCAGTGTACTCCTGACCTGTGAGCCATGCATCCTTATTGTGGTATATCACTGAGGTTTTACTGCACAGAAAAAGCTCACTGATACATGACACAACCAGGCATTAGATCATGGTCTGGCCTTTCAACCAACGAATGGCTGGCCAGCTTCTGATCATACACCTCCATCAGGGGGATTCCAATCACCTTCAAAGACAGTTTATTCCCAAAAATCTAATCATATTTTGAGTTAAAATCTCTCTCCATGTACTTAACCCTTGGGCCGAACTCCTAGATCCACACAAAAGTAGTCCAATCTCTCTTTTCTGCACCCATCTGGTGCTTCCAAGTCAGCATGTCCAAAATCAAAAGTTTCTCTTATCTCTGTTTGGCACAGGCCAAGACCCTCTTGGGTTTCTAAAGTCTTGCTCTTCCTCAGCCCCTGCAATGAAAGCATGGCAGAGTCATGAGACACACAGCTCTCTCCAATGTGGGGACAGGAAGTCTCACCCCACCATCCCTTCCTCCACACCAGCTACCATGCTCCATCCATCCATCTTTATCAAACAATGCTACCTCTGTGCCAGCAGCTGTGCTAAGGATGACAAGATAAAAGGCACAATCCCCATGCTCAGGAAGTCCATCTAGGGAAGGAGCTCATATTTCTTGCACAGTGATCCAATGATGATACTATGATCTTTTATTGGGTGCCTCTCAGTCCCCAAACCCAGGCTCTTCCTGTGGCGCCAAACTGCCTTCCAGGTTGTCACCATGCTCATCCCCTGCTCAACACTTCAGTGGCTCCCACAACTAACAGAATAAAAGCCAATCTCCTTAGCATAGACTCCAGAGTCTTGCCTGTTGCTGTACTCAGACCAGGCCTGCATGCCCCAGGCTTGTCCATCTCCCTTGGCTCGTGCTATTTCCTAAGTCTGGAATGTTCTCCCTCACACCCTGACCTATCCATCCTCACAACCCACACCAGGTGCACCAGTCTGGGAGGTCTCCTTAGCTAGTGAGACTCTGTTTTCCTGCAGACTCTGTCGGGCCCTCTGTGTTGGCACAGGTCGGTCTCCTTCCGCAGACTTAGGGGTCCTGGGAGACAGAGATGGAGCCTGATCCATGTCTGAATTCCCCCACTGCATCATCTCACACAGGGTCTATACTCAGGAGTTGTAGAACTAGGCCAAATTGGATTGAATTGCTGAAAATAGGAAAGTGGTCCCAGTCATGGGTCAGAAAAGGGTTGTACAGATTCATTTGACCGATATTTACTGAGCACCTACTATGTGCTCAGTCAAGATTCCTGGTTGTCAGTAGTAGTAATAACTCTGGCTAAGGTATGTAGGAAAAATTACTGGGGGGACATATAGTAGTAATAGGAAGACTGAAAACTGAGGTTCAAAGAACCACCGAGAACCCAAGGGAGCTCAACAGCAGGAGCTCCAGCTGAGGTGACATTGTGGGTGGAAAATCCATGCAGAATCCTGCCACAAGTGCCCTTCCCTCCTGCCTGCAGGCTCAGCCTCTCTAAATGAACCCACTGATGTCCCTTATCTTTGGGCCTTTCTCTCAGGATTCAGTCCTGAGCCTAGATCATTCATCCCCACCCAAGCTACCAGGAAGGGAGAGGAGGACATATCTTGCAAAGGGAAGCCTCTGTAGTGAGAGACAGAGCTTTGCTTCCCTCCAAGATTCATTTGTGATCCCCTCACAATGAAGAGGGAGCTTGGGGTGTGAGACGGCCAAAAATATATGGCAAGTACCAACAATACACCTTTGCCTCAAGGAGCTTCCATTTTGGAACTAGAGATAAAGAGGAACTTTAGAGACCATCTGTGCCAGTATTTGTGTGCTCAGTGGGACACTGAGGACAGTAGTATGAGAAAGGCCAAGTGAAAGACCCTAGCTACCTTGGGTTTCTTCATTTCAGGACTTCTCGGAGTCTCTAATACGTCACTGGGCACTGCAAAAATCCCAGAGCAGAAGAGCTCACCAGCTTTTCCCCCATCTGGCCATGCAACCCTTTTCTTGGAGAATATTCTGTAGGACTGGTGTTCAGCAGACAGGGAAACCCCAATCGAACTCAACTCTCATTTTCAGACAGGGAAACTGAGGGATTTCCCTGGCCTTACTGGGTCCCTGGCCTCCCGACTGTCAGCGCAGGACTTAGGGAAAGGACCCACGCCCGGTAAGAGGAGGCAAAGGTAAAGGCAGGGACCAGGGCCGAGAGAACTGCTCAGGCCCTCCCTTGCTTGGCGCTGCCTTCCCTGCTCTGTCTGCAGACATGAGCTCACCCTCCAGGTGCAGCTGAACAATGCACACCCTCTAGGGTTGCAGGACCCACTTCCACCTTCAGGAAAATCCTTTGGAGAAGATGGGGAGAAGAGCCCTGGGCAGCACTCACAACCCAGGCCCAGCTCCCAGCTGTCCCAGCACCAGACGGAAAGGGACCCAGCAATTAGCAGCCACTCAGGGTCTGGCTGAGAAGCAGGTGTGCTGGAGCCCAGCTGTGGGACCTTGGCCATGGGACCTTGGGAAAGGTTAGCCAATTCTCTAAGCCTTGGTTTCTTCAGCTGGGGGGG
>RCUC01051781.1:0-13863 GCA_003697995.1 Taxidea taxus jeffersonii | reverse complement strand
CCCCCCCATTTGCAGCCCAACGCTGGCCAGTAGCTTTCCTCCATGAGGAGGAGGTGAGGGGCTGAGGGCACAGCCTCCTGGGGCTGGTGCCCAGGGGAGGGGGAGGGCTGGCTGGCTTCTTGGGGGGTGGCGGCGTTGCTCCATGGCAGTTCACAGTCTAGACTTGGCTCCAGTGCGGGGACTGGCCCACCAGCCTGGTGATCAGCCTTGCTGATCTCCCAGCTCCAGGACCCAGAGGGGAATTAGACACCAGCCACCCCACGCTCTCTTTTGTTTAGGAAAAAGGAGAGAAAGAGACAGAGTGAAAAATAAAATCCTCAATCGTTTAGTACAAGTCATTTTACATGCTGGGATAATGAAGTATAAAAATGCCTTCAAAGAACTGATTTCCTACTTTTAACTCACTGCCAGCCAAGCTCTTTGTGAGGCCTCTCCGGAACATGCATTCCTGTCCCACTCAAACAAAAGAGCTGCGAATTCATTAAACTATTTAATTATGCCTTTTTATTTTTCTCCATTAGCAAGTCCTACCAGCACAAAGTAAATAAAGCCACCATGGTCTTTCCCCAGCAGACACACTGACTGTTTTTATTCTTTATTCAGTTTACAATATAAAGGGCTATTTTTCCCCCTCCTCCTATTCTTGGCGAGTTTCCTAGTACAAACCCTGCAAACAGAAGCACCCGACTGTCCAGGCAATGCACGAAGCAGGCGCAGGAGCATTCAGCATTGCAAGCACATACCCGAGACAGCTTTCAAAGTACCCGCAGCCAAAGGCAGCCAAACAGCACTTTACAGTCAGGCGCGGAACAGATATTAGCTTTTTTTTTTTTTATACTCTAGTAAATTTGCTTTTTACATCTATTTCTTTTCAGAAGGGCTTGTTATTGAGCTCACTGTCCACAAATTCCATTGATCTCAGGCTGTGACTCAATCCATATGCTCACGCTTTGACACCAGCACAGCAAGCAAGCGATACAAATCCTGTTCAGGCTACAAACTTATTGATTTTATAGATTTCCCCCAAAGTTGTGATAATGATATATCATTGTTAAATTTGGTAGAACAAACTGCTTTCCCAATCTGTCAATGCGAGCATGAAAACCAATTCACAGCCTTGTTTAGAAGGCTTTCCCATCAGAAGAATAAGTACAGCCAAAGGCAGCAGACCACGGTACCTGGCGGCGGGCACCAGCTTGATGGACGATTCTTTCCTTGCTGCCCTTTTCCGACCCGAAGCGCACTAGGCTGCCAGACTTGTACTTACCGGCTACAATTATCCACAGCGATTCCTCCCCAGGATGCTCAGTATTAATTATTAACAACTGGGAGCATGCTGCTTGGGTGACCCACATCAGTACGTTTTAAAAGACAATTTTGGTAATCTTAATATACTATTCAGATGCAGTTGGATCCATTAAGATCCCGGGATTATTGACTTTAATAGGTTGGTTTTGTTTTGTTTTGTTTTCCTGTATTTGCTCCCTCCCCCCACCACCTTTGGGAGTCCAGGCAACTGCTTCCAACAAGGGGCAAGCCTCAGACAAGGTTTCTGTTTGAAAGGATATGCTTTTGCTCCCAGCCTGAGATGGGTCAAGGGACTCCCCTTGTCCGGTGCTGGACTCATTTCTACCAACCTGGTAGAATTCCATTAGCCTTACTCCTTCCTCCAGTATTTGTGACTCTCTTTCTTAAATGATGTCCCCAAGTGTCCATATATCCAAGTGCCCTCTAAATCACCCTGCTCTCTGACTCCCCTTCTACGCGTGCATTCAAATTCTTCACTACATGGAGACGGCTGCCTAACTCGTCTCAACAAGTGTGTTATATTCTATTTCCAACTTCTCAACCAACTGGAATATGTTTTCAATAATGACTAGGTTCTTTCCTTGGGCCATGACAGATAGTGATTATTTTTTATGCTTTCCAGTGTGTCCACTTGCCCTATCCTACAACTACTGGACTATTCTAAGACTTTATATACATAACTATTTCTAAAATTTTAGTATCTGTGCAATCTTCTCTCCCCTTACCTTACCATCTGTCCTTTACTGCTTTTTGTTTTTTTAGTAGAGGATGCACACAGACTCTCACGTGCTGACGAATTACTCATCTACCCACTAACTTAAACAGAAGAGTCTAACAAAACAATGGGAAACTCTTCCCATGTCATCTTCCCAGATAAAATCCAAGTCTCTGTTTCTCTCTCTCTCTTTCATTGCTTTTTAACAATGCCTTCTGTTTCTCTGCTGCCTCCCTGCCACCACCAAAATTACAACTCTCTCTTATTTGAGGGTATAGTGTCAATCCCCAATCTACCTAAACTGGATGCCATGGGAAACATGGTTTTGTCAGATAGTTGGTACTCAGCTAAAATTCCAACAACCTGAATCTCCACAGTTTCATTTCCCCCTTATGTAGGTGCTCAATGTCAACATGGCCTGAAACCTAGGCTTCTTCGTCTCTCATGAATGGCATCCAAGACCAAACGCAATCCAGTGTGCTGGCATCATATGACCATGGACAGACCCACTTGGTCTTCCCATTCAAGTATACCCAGGCTTGACTTTGCTTATATTCCTTAATGCTAATAATTTATATCCTTATATAACTTTCATGTTGGCAATGGATTTTCATAAAACTTTCTCACAATGTGTAAAAGAGCTTTAGAGCTCACCTTCCCCATTTTATAGATGAAGACATAAAGGCTGAAACATACTACAGGCTGAGTTAGTAAGTAGCATAGCTGATCCTTATACCTAGGCTCTGAATGCAGTTATCTTCCCATAGAGAGAATCGTCTTTGTGAAAATGGCTGCCATTTTCTTCTGTAATTCAATGAGTAGGGTGGGTCAAGCTGGAAAGGTGTCATAATCTTTTAGAAAAAACAGTCACAAGAGGAACTTTTTTCCAAATCTTTTTTTCAAAGAGCACTAAGATAAAAGATTTGGAATATAAAGAAAATTCTTGAAATAACCTAAGTATAAAAGAGTGTATACAGTCATAGATACAGTACAGAATTCTGAAAACCCTTGCAAGAGCCTGCAACAGAAAGCACCAAAATGGTAAATCCTCAGCAAAGAAACCAACCATTAAATAGTCTGGCTATTCTCCTTAACCTACCCATTGCAACTTCCAAAGGACTGACTGGGATAACTTGACTCGGGCTCTCCCATCCTGGAAGGACTGATGGATGGATATACCTTTCTAAGAGAAGAACTGTACAATTAAAATTTTAGGATTAATAAGGTCCCCCTCCCCCAGAATTCTTACTCTGAACACACACACACATACACACACAGATCAAATCACCCTTCTGTTCATAATTGCACTGGTCCAAGTGTGCGGAGCCTTCACACAGAATGATGGCTTCCCCTGTCTCCTGCATTTGTTCGGCTCCTTTGGGAGGAGCAATTTACAGAAAGCATTATTGATTTTTGCCATAATAGGTACAGAGATGCCTCACCGTCCCTACTCAGCTGGCTCGCTCCCCGCATCACAACTGTCAGGCCAGTTTGTGAAGCCCCGTCATTATTTTTTTTCAAGTAAATCCATCACAAGGTTGAGGTGGGGGGAGGTGAGGGAAGTGATGAAAATAAAATTATTTTCACCTTGCCATACGAAAGAATGTTCATGTCCTTCGTTGGAAATGAGTGCAAGCACCAAAGACTGACGGAAAAAGAAAAGAAGGGAAAGAAAATTTGCAGTATCTCAGAAACAAAACCAGATGAAAGACCCAGAGATCTAGCTGGGAATTATCTGAGATATCTTTAATGCAGTTACACCTGGACTCCAGCTCAGTGTCATTCCTCCTCAGGGAGCAAAAGCACTGGCAGACCTTGTCCTTAGCATGGGATAAAGGGAAAAGGGATGTATATTTGTTTGTTTATTTATTTACCTACATTTACCCATCACGGGATGAAATCTGCCTTTAAATGCTTTTTTCAGTAGAGACCACCAGTTCTAATTCTACTTCATTCCTTTGTGCCAGAGGGTTCCTGATCTACACTCCAGGCCAACACTCTTCACCACTGGTGACTGCCATTTGGCTACTGATCAGCATGTGAATGTCAAGGCTTCTTACTTCAAATATTTCTTAAAATGAGAAAGAGCTTCTTAGAAATCACATGGAAAACAAATGGGGGGGGGGGATACACTAAATGCTTTATTGACACTCAAACAAGCCTTTTGATATTCATGTCCTGCCTTGATTGGTCAGACTTCTAGACCTACTGCTGGAAGGTTGGAGCTTATCATCCTCCATCCCTTCATTTGCACCCCCCCCCACCCCCCTCAGTTCCTAAACACAGCCTTGTTTGAGGCTCAGAAGATTTAATCCAAGATTTGGCTCTGGATCTCATTCTCAGTTCCTCAGTTCATTAACCATGAAAAGTGATAGCTGCTTAACATTTTTATGAGACATTGTTCCAAAGGCAGACCAAGGCAAACTGCACAATCACCCAGCACTTTGCATATAGGCCGACAGCTTCTGTTCAGACCTAAGGAGCTCAACAGCCATCAAACTGCAGAATGAGAAGTAGACAGTTTGTTCTTGGTAAAAGGCGAGGATTTGGTGACATTTTGTTCCAAGTGATTCCATCTTGAAAGGATCCACTTATTTGGATATAAATTTGACACCTACCGTGTCATCCTTTCTCCAATGTCCCCAGCCCTCAACCTCTCCCTCTTCCACCCACAAGAACCAGCCCTTCAAAGCACACAAGTCCCTCCCTCGCTCTCTAACCACTCCTGCTTGGCGGGAATGTTCACAAACACACATATTTAAAGGGACTGAGATATAGCTGCAATGAACAGGCCTGGAATCCATTTCACCCCTGACCTTCGGTGGTTAGATCAGTAGCTGAATTGTGTTTAAAAGCAAAAACCAGCCATCCTCTAAGAGACCACATGGAAAACCCATTGAAATCAAGGTAAAGAAACGGGTTAGTCCTATAAAACCAATAATTCTAATTTGCAAACTGTCTTGATTCTTTGACACCCTGATGCAGCAAGCACAGTTACAACATGGCAGGTGCACACCAGCTTCAAAAATCCTTGGGTAACAACCACAAGGACCCTGGTGATTGTCAACTATCACTTTTTCACTGTATTTCAATCATCCCACCTGAACCTGGGGTTGGAGGGATGCTATTCAAGCTCTCATACCTTTACCATCCAGAGAAAGATTAACAGTAAGGCCCTGGGAGGGACCATAGTGAAGGTCATTATTTTTTGCAAAATGTGTGGAAGTGAGGTATGCTAGGCTATTACTTAAGATTGCTATCTCTTTTCATGTTGGCCTTGTTACCCTTCCTTTCATGCCACATAGCACTCCAATGGTCATCAGCATTTTGGGAATCTGGTTATGCTTAAGTGTGGCTATGGAGAAAGACATTTATGTGAGGTTCGTATTCACATCCATGAACAGTGAAGTCACTGCTAGCCAACTCTATCTAGGAAAATTCCAGAAACAGCCTGTTCCCAAAATTGTAACTGATGCTCCAGGCAGAAGGACTCATAATTACACCAGGAAAGACTGGATGATAACCTGCTACAATCTTGTGTGACCCACACACTACCAGGCTAAGCATATTATAAACATGATTTCATTTAATTAAAATTGAAAACTATTTTATTAAGCTGGACTTCGAACAGGAGTACTCTTATTGGAAGAGGTGAGGGGATATAAAATAGAGGAAACTTTGGGACAGAGAGCCGTGTGGTACAGAGGAAAGAACTAGGCTTTGGCACCATAGAGCTTGGCTCTGGGCTTGGCACATGCTCAGTTAAGTATTTGCTCATTTACATTGTTTAATCCTTTTGTGCTTGTTTGACCATTTATACAATGGAAATAAAAATAGCTTTCTAGAATTGTTACCCTAGAAAAGGATTAAAGGTGCTTATAAATACTTAGCATGTTTTCTGGCACATTCTAGGCACTCAGTAAATAGCAACAATCATGAACTGTGTATTATGGGCTGAATAATTTAGTTATTACTTGTTATTCTTAACTTGTAATTCTGGAGGAATCTTAACTAATAGGAATGACAGGGGAATTGGCTTTAGGTTAGGGATAAATGCAGGATTCACAGTCCCTTTCATACAACAGTGCCAAAGTGTTGTCCTTCTTGTTTTTCTAGCTGCTAACTACATGAAGGAACTGAGAAAAGGAATGGAATTATCAAAGAAGGCAATTTTACCATTAATATAATACAGAAAATAGTCAATGAAAAAAGATAGCCTAGAAATCATAAAGAGAGTGGCTCAGTCAGGAATCAAGGCTGCTTTCATGAACGTATCTGGGTACCTGGGAACAGAGCAGGTGTCCCCAAAGCAGAAATAATAACAGGTAGCCTTCTGTCTTCCTGTGGAACATAGTTCACTTTCAAGTCTCACCTGGGCAAGGCATTCCAACTGTTCCTCCTAGGGCTTTATTTCTTCAGTGTCCTAAAGGTGTGGGCAAGGAGATGCTCTTTGGTTCTCCTGCTATAGACCCAGTCTGTATGAGAACAGTATCTTGATTCTGAAAACTGTGCATGAATGACCTAGGGAAATTATTAGCTAGTGTGAACAATGCCACTAGTAAATTACCCAGTTTTGATGGTTCTTTCATTCATTCTCCCATTCAGTAACTATTAGGCACATCCCATATGCATAGGGCTCAAGTAGGTACTGAGCCTAGAGCTGTTAAGAAAGTAACAAGTTTCCTGCCCTCATGGAACTTACAAGCTAATTTAGCAATGGATGATAAAAAAGGATTCACATTTTGCTCAGAGATAATGATTCAGAGAAGCCAAGGAGGATGACATTATATTCAACTGGTTGACAATGTTTTGGGGCATTGCTTGTTCAAACTTACAAAAAATTTGAGTGAATTACATGAATTCCAACCATCAGAATTCAATTTCAAGCTATCTGGGACACCAACCACATTTTCCCCAAAATAACCATGATTTTATGAAATAAGAAATCCTCTCACACTTGGTTCTGATTCTTAGGCAGCAAAATTAAACTTCTTTCAAATGCAGAAGTTCTTTTCTCTCATCTCCCATTTAGACAAGATGGTTCAAAGTGCTATAGACAGAGTACTCCATGAAATACAACAGCATGAAAATTAGATATGCCCAAATCTCCAGAAAAGTCTATTTTTTTTTTCCTAAGGAAGAACTAAATTGTAAAGGTAAGCCATGTGGTGAGAAGATTCTGAATGGGGATATAAACCATGACACATTTAATGAAATTGCCTCCAATAACCTAGATAAGAAGGGCTCACAAGGAAGAATTACAACATTTCTGTACAAACAGGATCTAACAGAGAAAAGATTCTAAATGTCTCTGGAAAGGGTACATTTTATAATTGCTTTAAATCTATTTAAATAATATGAGAAAATAATCCAGATATTAAGAGCGCTAGATATTGCCCATCTCTTTCCAAGCAGAATGGTTGAATCGTATAGTCCTTGCATTTCCAAATGTCTCAATATCAAACTCCTCAGTACTCAAATGGCTTCCTGATGCATGTGTAATCTTAGAGCCATATGTTCTCCCTTCCATTGATAAGACCAGCACTTGTCATCCATTTTACCAAAGCAGCTCAATGTCGCTTCAGACTGATTATATAACACCCACTATAAGAAACATGGCTCAAACTTGCCAGAGAATTTATCTTTCACTGTTGATTCCCACACCAATTCACATATGGTTGAGAGTGGAAACACAGATAAACTGAACTTGCATTAAGGTGTAAAGAGTTTACTAAAGATCTGGAAGTATGAAAAGAGGAGTAAGCAAAATAAGATATTCAGAAGATAGGTATTACAGTGATAAAGATATTCATTCTGATGTTCTTTGGAAATTTCAAAATGAGAAATACTATGCTTATACAACCATAGACACTATTTTGTGCCACAAAATATCATACTACTCAGCCATTAAAAAATGTGCTGAAGATTACTAAGTAAAGAAATATGTTCACAATGTATTGCTAAAGTGCAAACACAGAAACAGCACAGACAGTAGGATCCCAAATAAATACACACTCAGAAAAAAGATGAGAAGGATACACACCAGAATGTTTAAAGTGGCATCACATAGAAGCAGAACTGGGGCCGTTGTTAGTTTCTTCTTTCCGCTTGTATAATTTTTTTTAAGATTTTATTTATTTATTTGACAGATGGAGATCACAAGCAGGTAGAAAGGCAGGCAGAAAGAGAAGAGGAAGCAGGCACCCTGCTGAGCAGAGAGCCCAATGTGGGGCTCGATCCCAGGACCCTGGGATCATGACCTGAGCCGAAGGCAGAGGCTTTAACCCACTGAGCCACCCAGGTGCCCCATCTGCTTGTATAATTTTTATAATTTAAAAAATACATATTTTTCCCATGTGTGACTTAAAGAATTATGGACCCAGTTGTTATTAATCCAATGAACTATACAACCTGTGAAACAATGTTTTCAAATGTTGGATAAACTGGCTGAATTCAGTGCTCTTAATGACCAAAAAGGGCAAGGAAGATGACAACACCCTAGAATACCCTAATGGTGTAAGTAGTTCGAGGAAACAATCTATATTCATATCAATAGGCGGCACAGCTTTGGCAATGGTCTGTAGATCACCCCTGGTCTTTGAAGAGATGTTCACTAGAAAATTAGAAATGAATGGATAGTTGGAACATTTTTCCACAAAACTGGTTATTCATATTAAAGACTGTCCTTAAGTCTCAGATGGTCTCCTTCCTACTCTTTTATGGGGAGGGAGAGGGATTATTTAAATATCCATTCTTTTATGAAACATGTTGGTGATAGTAAATAGTAACCGTTTCATACCCTTACATAACAAAATAAAAGGCTGACAACTCCGGTGGCAGCTTCCAAAGCTTCAAATCATTTTTACCAGTCCTGATAATTCAAATTTGGAGTTTTCTTATTGATGAACGGTGCATTTCTATTTATACACATTTTGTTCCAACAGGATTTGCAAAACTGTGGTCCTCAGGCAGAATATACCCTGTGGATGAATTGTGTTTGCTAACAATTGAGAAATTTCTCATAAATACCCTTTCACTGGGCTCAGATCCTCTTGTTGGGAGCAACAAGCTATAGTTGAAGACCCACTGTTCTTTTGGTGGGGCTTAGGGTTTTCCAGTCTGACACAGTGGGCTGTCTGGCCGACTTTGGTCATTTTTGCTATTTGCCAGGCCCTTGCAGGTATCTGAGTCTGTTACCCTCTTAGGAAACACTTCCAGCCAGTTTTTAGGAAAGAAATTTAAGGGATGAGAGAAGCCATGTTCTGTTCAGTGAGATGGGAGAGAAACTAGCCCCAATTCTATTTAGCCACTTCTGGGATTTGGGTCCAAGTGCTTGGTTGGCATCACTGATCAAAGTTCTAGCAGTAGCCTTTCAGCTGTTGCCAGGAGCCAGGGCTGGAAGGCACACCAAATACAAAGAACAACCCTCAATCATTCTCCACACCACACCCCAGGGCCCCCTTGGGGGATGTCTCCTTTAAATATTTTCTTGCCTTAGCTTTCTCCTTTAGAATCACTCATACCATAAAAATAAAGCAAGAAAACACCAAGAATTTTAAACACCTCAGTCTGTAATGGGATTAGAGCATCTGTAAGGTGTAAAAAATGATTTCATTGTTTCCTATAAACTGGCTCCTTCCTCACCAGAAAGGGCCTCAGTCAAGATGTAGAAAGCAACTTTTTAAACAGCATGTATTAAATCTGACAAAACATCTGGTCAATCAAATTTACAGCAATACATAGGGTCTAATAAAGGTTTATTTCTTCTTGAAGAACAAATTTAAAGATTTTTTAAAAGCTTTTATATATAAAAAGAAAGCTAGACCTGC
Source organism: Taxidea taxus jeffersonii (assembly GCA_003697995.1). NCBI lineage: Eukaryota > Metazoa > Chordata > Mammalia > Carnivora > Mustelidae > Taxidea > Taxidea taxus. The sequence goes on along the minus strand of RCUC01051781.1, from coordinate 4,011 downwards.
ATTTCTTGGCCTAGCCTGATTTGAAATGCTCAGTGCTTTGCCAAACCCTAGCCACAAAGGGTTCTGTTTTCTTGAGGCAGCAGCAAAAGAGAAATGTGTTCAATCTGCAGGCCTGCCACTCTCCTGTATCACACTGCCAAAAGAGAAGCATCCAGGATGGCCTCGGAGGTGCTAAGACTTGGAGCTGCCTATGGTCCCCACGGGATAGAGGCCATGGTGATAACATGGATTCCCAAGGAAGCAGAGATCTTCCTATCAGCACTATTTCTCGTTGTTGCTACCTCCCTCCGTGTGTGTGTGTGTGTGTGTGTGTGTGCACGCGCGCGCATGCAGTTGCGCACCCATGCATGTGTGGTGAGAGCAGAGGATCAAGGAATGGGGTTGAGTACAGACCGCTTACGGTCATGGTTAAGAGAAGGAAAAGGAGAAGCACCAAGTCTCTCCCTTTACTCCTTGCTCTAATTCTCTAAAATCAGCAGCTCTTAGGAACAAGATTAAAGGCATGATTTAAGTTACTTAGAAGTAGGGATGAGCAGTGGTGCTGAGAATGAAACCTCCTACAAACCATGAGTGATTCAACTACAGACTTGGACATGCATGTGGGGTCACATACCTTCATGCACCTGACACACATGTGCACCATATGTTCACCAACAACACTGCAGAAACCCCATTAAGCCACAGCATAAAGGGGGGGTGATATTTTGGGAAAAGTAACCTATTTAATTTAATTTTTTCCTTTAAGTGGATTTCCTTACCATCCATTAAATAAATGAGCTTCATTGTTTCAAGGGAAGGGTGGATAGGTAAAAACTCCCCTTCACGGAGCTAAGCCTGGGGCCCCCAAATCAATAAGCCATGGAGCAGAGGAAATGTAGGTTATGATAAAGAATAACAGATGAGATACAAGTGTCATCATTTTCCCTCTGGGGTCAAAACCCCAAAGAAAGACTGGGAGCAAGGAGAGATAGAAATCCTCACGTAACATTACCACCAAAGCACTTTTTGGAAATGGTTGAAGGAGGGGTTTAAATGGATGGACTAGAAGGAGGTTTTCGACCTCAGCTTTATGACATTATGTACCAGATAATTGTTGTGGTGGAGGCTGTCCTCTATACTATAGGACATTTCATAGCATTGTTGGCCTCTATCCCCTAGATTCCAGTATACAACCAACACCTCCAGGTTGGGGTGAGCAAAAATGTCTACAGACATTGCCACATTCCCTAGGGAGGGGGCAAAATAATTTTCTGTGGAACACCATGGGACTAGAGATAGCACCCTAGTTCTCATAGCCCGTGCCCAAGTGCAGGCAACTGAGGAGGACCAGACACCTCAAAAGGGGTGGAGGTGGAACTGGTGAGTGAACTGGTCTATCAGAAGACACCACAAATGGAGGGGACCAGAGGCAATGCCCAGACCCACTCAGAGCCCAGGAAGATCAGCAAGATCCAACCAAACCTCAGTGGGTACTTGCACTGAATGTCAGGAAACTGCCCAGGCCACCCAGGCCATCCAAGCCAGAGAAGAGACCCAAGGGTAGTATGTATACAGAGGACACTCTTCTGTCAGCCCCCATGAAGATGACATATTCTTCCCTGGAATAAAAAAGGCATGCCAGGATTAGACAGTTTAAGAGGAGAGAAAAAACCCTCCCTGAAAAAGGTGTTTACATCTTACATTCACCCAACATTTACTCTAAACAGAGTTCATCTAACCTAGAGACTGTTGTCAAGGGTTGTGGCAGCTGAATAGCAAGATGTAATCAGAGTCATAATCAGAGCTGCACCCAGTGTCCAGGACCCTTTGCCTTTTCTTCTAGAATGTCTTCTGTTCCCATTCAGCTTCTAGGTTTCTGCCCCTACCTCCGGCAAGTAACCCTCCTCTTGATCTATCACCTTGGGATCTGTTATTCTGTCTCTTCCAACCTTGAATGTCACTGTTTACCCAAGAGTCATGGCTCTTTCTGCTGTGGGAAATCTCTATGACACAGCTTACTCACTGCTTGGTGTTCCAGTTAAACTAATCCTTCGGTGGTCAAGGAGGAATTTCATTGGGGCAGACTTCTCTGGATTCCCAGGAGAAAGATCAACAAGTAAATTATCTAGAGCCACGTGGCCAATATAAACCACTAGTCACATACGGCTAATCAAATGTAAATTAACGAAAATGAGATTAAGTTGAGAAATTACAGCTCCTCAGTCACTGTTCTAGACTGAATTGTATCACCCCTCCCCAAATTCATATATTAAAGTTCTAACACCCAACATCTCAGAATGTGACTCTGTTTGGAGAGAAGGTCTTTAAAGAGGTAATTAAGTTAAAATGAGGTCTTTAGAGTGGGCCTTACTCTTTACCGATGTCCTTAGAAGAAGAGTAAATGGGGATACATGGAGGGACACCGGGGATGTGTTCACACAGAGGAAAGACCATGTAGAGACACACAACAAAAAGGCAGCTATCCGCAAGCCAACAACAGAGACCTCGGAATGAAAACAATTCTGCTGACACCTTGATCTCAGACTTCTAACCTTCAGAACTGTGAGAAAATAATCTGTGTTTCAGCCACCTCATCTGTGGTATTTATTATGTCAGCCTAGTGAACTAATAGTCACACTTGCCACATCTTAATAACCTCATGGAAGGAGCAGCATGTTCTACAGAAGAGCACTGTTCTGGAACTAAAAGTAGCCAAAATAAAGAGAAAACACAACTTGTTGTGGTTCACAACTCATTCTCATACATGGTAAGACCTGTGATTTATAGGCAGTCACGTTGTCCAATTAATGAATCTTTTCTTCTTGCCTTTTACATTCAGCTACAACTCAAAGAGCCAAGCAGAGGACTTGAGAATCTGTAGCTTGCAGTCCCCCTGCCTCTAACAACAGGGTTTGTACCCCTGCTTGAGAGTCACAGTGGCAATGCCTACCCTCACTCGCACATGCAGGCACACACAGACACTCACCTTAATGATAGGAAGAATAATCTCCCCTACACACACACACACACAGAGTTCTAACTGTACTTAATTCTCTAAACTGTGTAAACGAGAAGAAGCAACTGGGGCCTTCCCTTTATCTCCTCAGGCCATCACAGACGTAACCGGCAAAGTGGTCCATGTGCATTGCTTTCCTGCTCCCTCTAGCCAATGTGGTGTGTTTGACCAGCACAGAAGAAAGGCCTGAAATGCTAAGAAATCAACACCCAGGAATGGTTCTCAACCAACAAAGTATATAAAGTTATGGGCAAATAGTTTTCTGTTCCTTAATGGTCCAGTTCTTAAGGATAGTCTACATTACCTCTGATAGGACCCTCAAAAGAAGAAGCTCCAAATGGCCAATCTACTTTACCACATGCCCCAATGGGATGCCTCCCCTCCCCCCATTCCCTTCCAGCACTTCTAAGATGGTTTCCCAGATGAACTACTTGCATTAAATCCTTGCCCCGAGGTCTGTCTCTGGAGAAACCCCAACTAAAACTCCATGACAGATAGAAGCCTCTCCCACAATCATGACACACACAAAAGACAGGGACTGAGTTTTATACACCAATTTTTAATGCTTTTTGACACCCTAAAGTGTTTTCTTTACCACAGGCATTTTCAGTACCATAGGCACTGTTGAATCTCATAAAACACCGGTGGGGGTCCTTCTTCTCAAGAGGAAGGAAATCTAGAATTGCTTCCGTGGTATAACCTACAGGCTGCCCTTCCATGGTATAACCTACAGGCTGCCCAGGTGTCCTACCTGGTCCTTTTCAAGATAATCAGAGAAATACAAATAAAGTAATTTCTAGAAATAAACTGGACACATTAGCATCAGTACACAGAAGACTAACTTTCTAGTCTAGATGGCTAATACAGAAGGCTGCTGGGGAACAAACGGTTATTTTTCTGACTCTCCACAACAAAAATGTTGAAAAACTTAATGACAGTAGGAACCCTCATTTGGTGATAAATGCAGAGGAGAGGAGGCTCAGGCAGAAATCAAAGTAAGAGGTAACTGCCAGCAC